>CAJPEV010002943.1:0-36828 GCA_905338385.1 Darwinula stevensoni | reverse complement strand
CTAACTAATCGGTGGCAATACCTCTCTAAGCAGGAACCTCATTAGATTCATGAGAGAACTGTGAGAATAGGTCCAAGAAGTAATCACTCATGAAATGGAACGCAGATGCTCCGTAACAATTCGTCATGGACTGCCTTAAAGTTTACTTTCTTGGCTTTCGGAAAATTACAGTGCTCCTGGTCTGGAACGGAAGAGTCCTCCAGCAGGGGAGTAGACTCCGACATAACGTTTATTTGTAGGGGTTGTCGCGCGTTCTGATTGAGAGCCTTGTTACTCAGATTACGTCTCCTACTTGCCGTGAGTGGATGTTGTTCCTGGAGTGCTTTTTCGCCTATAGTACCACGTCTCTTCGATACCATTCATTGTGATGTACATCGCTTTAGTCTTCTTTTCGCAGCCTGCCAACCTAAGCCTCAACTGCGGACAGGAATTTAGAAAATATGAAGCGGTGCACGAATACGGTTGTGAGTTGCAAGCCGGCTTGAAAAACCCAAATATTTATTATGACGATAAGTGTGGCAATGGAGGACGTACTGAGAGACATCTTATGTTTCCTGCATTCAGGGTGTTTAATATATATTTGAACAGATTTATACGCTCCTACCTTGGCAATAACTTAACGAATAATCAAGTTATATGTCATTTAAACCTCTAAATACAGAACTAAACGATGGTATTGTATTCATATGGTGAAACGCTTGACTGAATAAAAGTGAGGTGTGTTAGAAGCGTTTCTAAATTAGAAAACGTAGCCAAGGTTCAAAACCCGTGGCGTAGAAAAGTCAGTCGCGATTCTTCCAAATGGCATGCAAGAGACAAAGTCTTCCACCTAACGTATGAAACAGAGTGTCGCCGACTTGCCTTGGTCAGATCGAAACCCATGAGTCACGGTTTCCACGGCTCGCTCCGTACGAAGCTTTCGCTTGTGCCATACATGAATCAAACATCTCTCTACAGAACTGAACTGGTCTCCCACCTTTTTTCTTCCAGACCTCTCTTTGAGTAATACTGAAGGAATGGGAGTTTGCTCAGAAACCAAGATTCATGCATCAAGTGAAACAAAAAATCGCTCAAGTTTTGAAGGGAACCAGTCAGGGTTGAAAATGTCTCGGTCCGTTCCAGGACGCTTGAATGAGTGCCAAGGCAATACAGGCTGATCAATTTTGTATTTGATAGAGGGTTAATATTAGACTATAGATTCGTATATAACAATTAGACATATAATAAGTCCCAATGTTTCTTAGTTCCCAGGATAGTGCCATATAGTTGATTAATTTGTAAAAGAAAGTTTTGTGTCACAAATAATAAGCATTTAAAAGCGAAATGAAACATAGCATACACGTTTCTGATTGGGTGTCAGATGAGTCAGGAAATACATTATGAAGATGAGGTTAAGCCGAGGTTATTTTACTCTATTTACTCTAGAAACTCAAGTCCTTTTCACAAAATTACAGAGCAAGAGCAAAAAGTAGATGACCTGATGAATGAAGGACTCTGGCTTGTGTTCTCATCTTTCGTGTACCAGTGGCTATCATCTTAGTGTTAATTTGTCTTCCTAGTTCCACCACTCATCAATTTCATTCCATCAACCTCGAACTAGTAATGGTGGAAACGGGTTCTGACGACGCGAAACTCATAAAAACCTTGGAGCAATATCGTTTTCTTGCCAAGGGTATGACTCAGAACTCCAATGAGCAGAATGATCTTTGTGACGTCATCATTGACGTTCAAGGTGTCTCCTACTATGGAAGCCGGTTTGTTCTGGGATCTGCATCTCCGGTCTTGAAGAGGATGTTTCTTTCCAAGATGAAGGAATCCAACAACAAAATTGTTTCCTTACAAGGGGTCTCTGTTGAAGGATTCCAGGTGATCTGGGACTTCATCTACGACGAGAAATACGGGACAGACGACGAAGAAATCGCACTAGCTGTGCTCAAGGACTCACATTATCTCCAGATCGATATCCTCTGCCAAGAATACGCTAATAAACTGAAGAAGAACCTGAAGCCCGAAAATGCCTTTGCCCTACTCAACATGGCCGAAAATCTCAGTTTGAAAGCATTGCAGGAAGCAGCATTGGAATACATTTCTAGTAGGTTCCAGGAAGTCTTAACCACCCCGGACTTCCTTAATATGGCGGTAGAGACCGTGCAGATGTTCCTCGGAAGAGAGGACTTGGAAGTATCTTCTGAAATCGACATCTACGAAGCAGTCAGAAAATGGCTGAATCACGATCCTTCGAGAAATGTACATATGCCAAAACTCATGAGCCAGGTGAGACTTCCATTGCTTCCTTTGCGTTATCTCCATCAGAAAGTGATCCGTGATCCAGTGATTTCCGGAAATCCACATTGTCTCACCCTCGTGATGGAAGCGAAGGATTTTCACCATCCAGATCTCCGCGATGCCATCCCCGAGGAGAAGACCAAGGTCCGGGGAACCGGTTTATATCAATATTACCACACCTTTTGGTGTTTGGGGACGAAGGAGCGTAGAAACGAGGTGTTCTTCCTCGATAAAAGGGACTGGTCTGTACACCTCCTCACCCCATATCCATGGCCTGATGACCTTTTCTTTGCAANATATATATATATATGAAGCCTACAAATTAATGTTCTCCTGTAGCACTGGACGTCCTTAAATCTAGCTAACTAATCGGTGGCAATACCTCTCTAAGCAGGAACCTCATTAGATTCATGAGAGAACTGTGAGAATAGGTCCAAGAAGTAATCACTCATGAAATGGAACGCAGATGCTCCGTAACAATTCGTCATGGAGACGGAATTTCAAATGAAAGAACCGAAAGCCTTTTAATGTCACGAGGACCAGACCTTGCCTTCTCAGGAGGTCGTCCCCTCATCTGAGGCTGTATTGCAAATAAACATCCCCAACAGCGCGCAAGACTTGAGAGCCTTGTTACTCAGATTACGTCTCCTACTTGCCCTGAGTGGATGTTGTTCCTGGAGTGCTTTTTCGCCTATAGTACCACGTCTCTTCGATACCATTCATTGTGATGTACATCGCTTTAGTCTTCTTTTCGCAGCCTGCCAACCTAAGCCTCAATTGCGGACAGGAATTTAGAAAATATGAAGCGGTGCACGAATACGGTTGTGAGTTGCAAGCCGGCTTGAAAAACCCAAATATTTATTATGACGATAAGTGTGGCAATGGAGGGCGTACTGAAAGACATCTTATGTTTCCTGCATGCAGGGTGTTTAATATATATTTGAACAGATTTATACGCTCCTACCTTGGCAATAACTTAACGAATAATCAAGTTATATGTCATTTAAACATCTAAATACAGAACTAAACGATGGTATTGTATTCATATGGTGAAACGCTTGACAGTGAATAAAAGTGAGGTGTGTTAGAAGCGTTTCTAAATTAGAAAACGTAGCCAAGGTTCAAAACCCGTGGCGTAGAAAAGTCAGTCACGATTCTTCCAAATGGCATGCTAGAGACAAAGTCTTCCACCTAACGTATGAAACAAACTGAGTGTCGCCGACTTGCCTTGGTCAGATCGAAACCCATTAGTCACGGTTTCCACGGCTTGCTCCGTACGAAGCTTTCGCTTGTGCCATACATGAATCAAACATCTCTCTACAGAACTGAACTGGTCTCCCACCTTTTTTCTTCCAGACCTCTCTTTGAGTAATACTGAAGGAATGGGAGTTTGCTCAGAAACCAAGAATCATGCATCAAGTGAAACAAAAAATAGCTCAAGTTTTGAAGGGAACCAGTCAGGGTTGAAAATGTCGCGGTCCGTTCCAGGACGCTTGAATGAGCGCCAAGGCAATACAGGCTGATCAATTTTGTATTTGATAGAGGGTTAATATTAGACTATAGATTCGTATATAACAATTAGACATATAATAAGTTCCAATGTTTCTTAGTTCCCAGGATAGTGCCATATAGTTGATTAATTTGTAAAAGAAAGTTTTGTGTCACAAATAATAAGCATTTAAAAGCGAAATGAAACATAGCATACACGTTTCTGATTGGGTATCAGATGAGTTAGGAAATACATTATGAAGATGAGGTAAAGCCGAGGTTATGGCAATATTTACTCTAGAAACTCAAGTCCTTTTCACAAAATTACAGAGCAAGAGCAAAAAGTAGATGACCTGATGAATGAAGGACTCTGGCTTGTGTTCTCATCTTTCGTGTACGAGTGGCTATCATCTTAGTTATTTACTCTAGAAACTCAAGTCCTTTTCACAAAATTACAGAGCAAGAGCAAAAAGTAGATGACCTGATGAATGAAGGACTCTGGCTTGTGTTCTCATCTTTCGTGTACCAGTGGCTATCATCTTAGTGTTAATTTGTCTTCCTAGTTCCACCACTCATCAATTTCATTCCATCAACCTCGAACTAGTAATGGTGGAAACGGGTTCTGACGACGCGAAACTCATAAAAACCTTGGAGCAATATCGTTTTCTTGCCAAGGGTATGACTCAGAACTCCAATGAGCAGAATGATCTTTGTGACGTCATCATTGACGTTCAAGGTGTCTCCTACTATGGAAGCCGGTTTGTTCTGGGATCTGCATCTCCGGTCTTGAAGAGGATGTTTCTTTCCAAGATGAAGGAATCCAACAACAAAATTGTTTCCTTACAAGGGGTCTCTGTTGAAGGATTCCAGGTGATCTGGGACTTCATCTACGACGAGAAATACGGGACAGACGACGAAGAAATCGCACTAGCTGTGCTCAAGGACTCACATTATCTCCAGATCGATATCCTCTGCCAAGAATACGCTAATAAACTGAAGAAGAACCTGAAGCCCGAAAATGCCTTTGCCCTACTCAACATGGCCGAAAATCTCAGTTTGAAAGCATTGCAGGAAGCAGCATTGGAATACATTTCTAGTAGGTTCCAGGAAGTCTTAACCACCCCGGACTTCCTTAATATGGCGGTAGAGACCGTGCAGATGTTCCTCGGAAGAGAGGACTTGGAAGTATCTTCTGAAATCGACATCTACGAAGCAGTCAGAAAATGGCTGAATCACGATCCTTCGAGAAATGTACATATGCCAAAACTCATGAGCCAGGTGAGACTTCCATTGCTTCCTTTGCGTTATCTCCATCAGAAAGTGATCCGTGATCCAGTGATTTCCGGAAATCCACATTGTCTCACCCTCGTGATGGAAGCGAAGGATTTTCACCATCCAGATCTCCGCGATGCCATCCCCGAGGAGAAGACCAAGGTCCGGGGAACCGGTTTATATCAATATTACCACACCTTTTGGTGTTTGGGGACGAAGGAGCGTAGAAACGAGGTGTTCTTCCTCGATAAAAGGGACTGGTCTGTACACCTCCTCACCCCATATCCATGGCCTGATGACCTTTTCTTTGCAAGGTCTTTCTCGGCATTGGACAGGAAGCTTTTCGTGACAGGACTGAGAGTGATGAAAGTGTACGACTTGATCAGAAAAACGTGGGAATACGGACCTCCACCACCTGAGAACGTCCAGTGGCCAACATCGGCCGTTGGACTCGATTCCATATTCGTCTGCGGTGGACGATTCGGCACTGATGACTCCAAGAACTCAAAGTCAGTGACGCAGTTTGAACTGGTATCGTGGAGATGGATCCAGGCGCCGGATATGAAGTATGAGCGTCGTGCCGCCTCGTCGGTGTTCTTCGATTTCAATCTCCACGTAATCGGAGGTTATCCCAATGCGAAGAAGCACGAGCGACTGGACACGAGGTCGAGAGCGTGGAACGAACTGTCCGAATGGCCTGGAAGCCAGAATCCTCCTGGAGTTGCAGTCCACAAGGGTGAAATCTTTGTTGCTGGCGGCGGCATTGGAGTCGATAGCAAATTATCAGACGTGTACGTGTACGTGTACGATGCGAGGAAGGACGCATGGCGGCTCCTTCCTCCCATGATAGAAGGGAGGAAAAATCACGGACTCATCTCGTTTGACGGAAACCTTTATGCCGTGGGGGGAATCAATTCTCCTTCGGTTGAACTGTACGATGGGACGGAATGGAAGGTGGTGTCACGGCTGGATTTAGATACATGTGAAAGGGCCTGCATGATGCAGTGGACGTCTTGGTCAATGCCTGGTGGGGAGAGAAGTTTTCGACTCTCATAATCTGAAATACCACCGGTTGAGACTAGCATGGAGGTCCTTCGTCCACTATCAACTCAATTAATTGCAATTGAAATCGTCTTGTCAATGATTGACCCACAGAATAGGAACGTTAGAAAGGAGAAGAGGTTACTAAGCCTTTGGAAGCTATCCAGTCTCTAATTCTCTCGGCTTTCCTATAGGTAAGGTATCGTGTGGTTTCCAGGAATATTTGTCACCTTTCGTTGACGTTCACTGGATAATGTTAATGAATTTTTGATCGTAATAACGCGTGAAATTCCCGCAATGCAGGAGAAGATGCTACAGGAAGAGTCAATTATGTATAGAGGCTTGACTCAGTAATGGAATGGGACATCTTTGTTTTGCTTACAATTGGTGATGGTACCCGCTCGATTCACACGAAAACTTGAAGTTTTAAAAAAAAATGTCAAAGTCACCTGTTTTCTTCTTAAACTCTTGCGTGCTGTCATTCGTAATAATTGAAACCCATTTTAAGATACCATGAACATTTCCATTTTCAATGTAAATAAAATCTTTGGTGAATTGACGGTAATGTTTTACTTTGCAGGAGTATCGGAGGTCTGCCCTTCTCATTTACATGTTTTACTACATTTACATGTTTTACTTTAGAACGACTCCGGGCTGTTCATGTAAGGCAGAATTCCATGAGACATTTTACTTTAGAGTTTCGTAGAATACAGAGCCCGGTCTTCTTTGGGGATTGTAGGGTTTCTGGAACTTGCAGATATCAGCATCGCCGAGAGCACCGATCTTCATAAATTCGCGTATCGTGACGTAAGGAGACAGAGGTTCACGTAAGAGATATTGGCATCCATTCTTCATCACTATGCAGGACTTATTAGTTGCAATTTCACACCGATGAAAATACCCGTGCCTGAATGGTGAGTGAATTCTTACAGACCGAGATATGGACTGACCATACGAATATATATACAGGGTATATATATCTATTTTTTTCTTCTATAGCCTGCAAGGTAGTCTTCGACTATAGAATAGAATATGCAGGGGACGCCCTCGGACGACGTGCCTCAGGCCGAAATAAGCTGACACGCACAATTGGAGGTCTTACCGCTGCGTTGAGGTATACTTCTGGTATATAGGGCTAATCAAGACAGCAATCAGAGTCCTATGGCCTACCCTCAGGTCCAGAGAGGTATTGCTTTGTAGGCCTTGCGCGTTCGCTACCGCGCGAAACTCACAAAGCTATGGCTTCCCGGGTCAGAGATCCCTATGATTCCTGACATCTTACACTCTGTATATAAATTAGCGTGAGTGGCTGCCGTTTATTCTAAACATGTACTAGAAGAGATGCGAGGCTGAATCTTCCTACGCGAATGGCTGTTAGCTTGCTGACAATAAAAATTCCAACTCTGAAGGCATATGCCCTGGGGATCCGTGTCAGGGGAACTCATTTAGTAAGCTCAGGCCTATGCCTTTCTCACACCCCCCCCCCCTTTCAACGAAACTGGAAAGAAAGTGAATAGCTGCTAGGTTGTCGATCCCAGAATAAGTCCGACTTTGGAGTTACATGCCCTGGGGGCACGTTTCAGGGTGGGGATACTGATTACGGATGGACGCTTGGGCTAATACCACTATAGCACACTACTTTCAAGAAAGGCAAATAGTTCTCGGATGGCGTTCAATTTCTTATTTCGACTTAGTCCTTTCTGGGCAAGTATCTACTGATTTAGCAGGCCCACACCAGTCTTATCCCATTTGCATCCAGGAACTTTGAGGCGCATCTAAGCGAAAACCCTGCTGTTTTCCCTTCAGGCACGAGACCTTTTGGCCTATGCCTTTCTAAGGACGCAGGCGAGATTGAACGACAAGATTTAACACTTGGCCTACCGTTCACGGAGATCTCCGTTCTTAGAGTCCTTTCGCGAGTCATTTTGCTTAGCCTTGTGGGCATTGAGCTTTAGGCTAAGGTAACTTAGGATTAAGTCAGAGCGGCGAATCGACGGGGTAAAATGTCCAGTTCGCTGTGCGGTAAAGGAAACTGCGGATGCTAATGGATTGCACGTAGTTTCCTTGCATGGAAATGAATAGGAAAATTTTTCCTCAACAACGCGATGTAATGCGCCTATGAGCAATCCACTCACAGGCGCTTAGGGCAATGCCATTTCTATATAAACGCGTCATTCAAGGAAACGGAAACATAAATAGATATGGGCTGTTGAATGACGTATTTTCTCATGGGCATGTGCACGTAGCCAGAGGAAGTGTTTGGTTAAAGGACTTTGAGTCTAAATATAGATATGAATAAACAAAGAGAAAAATTATCCAGTCTGCAAAGTCTATCAAGAAAAAATGATTGTGTTGATATGCCGAAGTATTAAGTTTATGTGTCTGAATGACATATAAGTACTTCTAAATGCAAGTACTTTGTGAGACAGATGGTGTCTGGCCTTGAAGTAAGTGATTTATTATTTACCGCATGACTTAAAAATGAACCACTAGGAATAAGACCTTCACTATAGACGTCACTCTGAATATTTTATGAGATAACTGTAATTTTAGTCTGCTAGCATCGCCAAACTCATCAACCCAAGGAGTTGGAACGTATCCTTCTGAGTAAGCTTCGAAAAATGATGCTCTAAGTGCATTAGTAATTTTCTTCATTTTGCGCGGAAGGCATATCTATAGCGAGGTTGATTGCACTGAGGGCAAACAAATTACCCAGTATAAAATAATTCCTGTAGGGAGGGGGAAATGTGGCAGTTGTAACAACACTCGTCAACAGGAACCTCTCACGACTACTCGATCTGATTTGAGGAAGAGTTGGCTGCATTGTGTGGGAAGTGTAAGAGCAAGGAAAAAAAAATTGGACCCCACTTAGACACTGTAACGCTCACGCGAGGGTATCACATTGGAAGTTTCTTTTCTCTTCCCAGCCTTCCTTGTCCTTGCGGCGACAGAAGAACGAAGCCGTTTCATGAAGCTTATCAAATGACTCATCCTTGCTGTGTGCGGTTCATGTCTCTCATTCTCCCGTAGTGCCTTTTCAACCAAAGTTTGAAAAAGCTTCGGTTTCGTCCGTTGTGATCAACCTCGTATTAGCAATGCATGAAACAGTGCAAGACGATGAGAAACACGCTAAAACGGTAGAGCATTATCGTTCCCTTGCCAAGGGAACGGTGCAAAACTCGAGAGAACAGAATGACCTTTGTGACGTTATCGTCGAAGTCAATAACGACCCCCTACAAAGGAAGTCACTTCGTTTTGGGCTCAGCTTCACCCGTTTTCAAGCGGATATTTCTCACCGATATGAAGGAGTCCTACAGTAAGACAGTTCCCATGGAAGGAGTTTCAAGAGGAGGATTCCAGGTTATTTGAGACTTCATCTTTGACGAAAGATACGGAACCGATGATGAAGAAATCGACTTAGTTGTACTTAAGGATGCACATTATCTCCAAGTTCGACACCCCTTGCCACGAATACTCCGAGAAACTAAGAAGATGCTGAGACCAGAGTTTCGGCGACCTCAAGGAATTTGGAGGTATTCTCCTGAGATCCAGTCATTCCATGAGGCAAACTGGAGTTCATTTCCCGAAGATTCAAAGATTTCATCCGTTCATTCATGTCCGTTGAGAGACTGCAAATGCTTCTTTTAATAGGTGACCTGTAAGTTACCTGGGAGTTCGAGATCTATGAAGCTGTCCGAAAATGGCTGAATCACTACCCTTCTGGAACAGTGCACGTACCAGATCTCTTAAACCAGGTGAGACTTCCATTGCTGTCGTTGCGCTACCTGAAGAAAATCAGGTGTGATCCGGTAATATTGGAGAATCCCCGTTGCTTTGCGCTCGTATTAGAAGCCGAGGATTTCCACAATCCAGACCTATGTGACAGTGCCCGTCGAGAAGACGATGATCAGGGGTACCGGTTTTTACCGGTATCATGATACGGTATGGAGCGTTGGGAAGAAAAGAGATGGAAACAAGGTGCTCTCTCTCAATATGTCCAGGTTCTCACCCCATACGCATGGCCTAATCATTCCTGTTTTGCAAGCGCTTTCTCGGCAGTGGACTTTTCATGGCAGGCGACGGAGTGATGAAAGTGTGGGAAGACGGACCTCCGCCGCCAGAGGTCTAGTAGACAGTGATAACTCCAAGTTCATGACGCAGTTTGAACTGATATAGTGGAGATGGATCCAGGCACCGAATATGAAGTATGAGCGTCANAGGCGACGGAGCGATGAAAGTGTGGGAAGACGGACCTCCGCCGCCAGAGGTCTAGTAGACAGTGATAACTCCAAGTTCATGACGCAGTTTGAACTGATATAGTGGAGATGGATCCAGGCACCGAATATGAAGTATGAGCGTCAAGTATTGGGAGGACATCCCAATGCCAAGAAACAAGAGTGGTTGGACACGAAAATGAAGTCGTGGAGTGAGCTGTGTGAATGGTCAGGGGACCAGGATTCTCCCGGTGTCGCCGACCACAATGATGAAATCCAAGTCACTGGCGATGGTAGCGGAGGTGTTCCCATGTTATCAAAGTAGTACGTGTATGAGGGGAGAAAGAACGACTGGCGCACTCTACCTCACTGGAAGGATAAACGGTACAATCATGGTCTTATTTCATTTGAAGGAAAGCTGTTTGCCGTCGGTGGTGAGAAGACCCCTTCGGTCGAAGTGTACGATGGACAGAATGAAAAAGTTGGCAATATTGGATTTAGAATAATGTGAGAGGGCTTGTGTCATGCACTGGACGAGTGGGTGAACGCATACTTTTGAGGGTCGAAGTCCTCGGCTAGAAGAAACTGATAATACTACGTGATACCGAATAGGGAGTTCTCCTTCAACGAACAACTCAAGCACTTGTAATTCAATGCGTTCCTTTTATTTTTATTAATGACAGAGCAGGAGAACATTGTCTAATTTTCTATCAGCATTTTGCAGAATTGAGAGATAAATTTACCTAATTCCGACTTAGATACGTGGATATAAAGANGAAGATGCTGAGACCAGAGTTTCGGCGACCTCAAGGAATTTGGAGGTATTCTCCTGAGATCCAGTCATTCCATGAGGCAAACTGGAGTTCATTTCCCGAAGATTCAAAGATTTCATCCGTTCATTCATGTCCGTTGAGAGACTGCAAATGCTTCTTTTAATAGGTGACCTGTAAGTTACCTGGGAGTTCGAGATCTATGAAGCTGTCCGAAAATGGCTGAACCACTACCCTTCTGGAACAGTGCACGTACCAGATCTCTTAAACCAGGTGAGACTTCCATTGCTGTCGTTGCGCTACCTGAAGAAAATCAGGTGTGATCCGGTAATATTGGAGAATCCCCGTTGCTTTGCGCTCGTATTAGAAGCCGAGGATTTCCACAATCCAGACCTATGTGACAGTGCCCGTCGAGAAGACGATGATCAGGGGTACCGGTTTTTACCGGTATCATGATACGGTATGGAGCGTTGGGAAGAAAAGAGATGGAAACAAGGTGCTCTCTCTCAATATGTCCAGGTTCTCACCCCATACGCATGGCCTAATCATTCCTGTTTTGCAAGCGCTTTCTCGGCAGTGGACTTTTCATGGCAGGCGACGGAGTGATGAAAGTGTGGGAAGACGGACCTCCGCCGCCAGAGGTCTAGTAGACAGTGATAACTCCAAGTTCATGACGCAGTTTGAACTGATATAGTGGAGATGGATCCAGGCACCGAATATGAAGTATGAGCGTCATGTTGCCTCTTTGATATTCCTTGATTCATATCTCCAAGTATTGGGAGGACATCCCAATGCCAAGAAACAAGAGTGGTTGGACACGAAAATGAAGTCGTGGAGTGAGCTGTGTGAATGGTCAGGGGACCAGGATTCTCCCGGTGTCGCCGACCACAATGATGAAATCCAAGTCACTGGCGATGGTAGCGGAGGTGTTCCCATGTTATCAAAGTAGTACGTGTATGAGGGGAGAAAGAACGACTGGCGCACTCTACCTCACTGGAAGGATAAACGGTACAATCATGGTCTTATTTCATTTGAAGGAAAGCTGTTTGCCGTCGGTGGTGAGAAGACCCCTTCGGTCGAAGTGTACGATGGACAGAATGAAAAAGTTGGCAATATTGGATTTAGAATAATGTGAGAGGGCTTGTGTCATGCACTGGACGAGTGGGTGAACGCATACTTTTGAGGGTCGAAGTCCTCGGCTAGAAGAAACTGATAATACTACGTGATACCGAATAGGGAGTTCTCCTTCAACGAACAACTCAAGCACTTGTAATTCAATGCGTTCCTTTTATTTTTATTAATGACAGAGCAGGAGAACATTGTCTAATTTTTTATCAGCATTTTGCAGAATTGAGAGATAAATTTACCTAATTCCGACTTAGATACGTGGATATAAAGATGGTTTACGAAGCATACAACTGCTGTCTTAGTGTTTCACTTTTAGTGCAAAGTTCCGTCCAAAACCGAAGCGTTTAAAAGCCTTTCCTTCTTGCACCTTTTCACAAAACAGACTTACTAAGGTAGCGCGCTAAGTGTAACGTTCTCATAGGAGATCGTTCCTATAGTTGAGTCATCTTGCTTGTGGCTGAGAGAGATTCGCGTCTCAAAGAAGGCATGAGACTGAGAAATCGAATGTGATGCATTTTGATTTCATGTGGCAGTGTCCGAGCAATGAGCCCCTAAATGAATAGCCTATTGAGGCTGAAACCACGGTCTGCTAAGGGCCGTAGAACCTGAGGTACGAGTACTTTGTATACCTTTCGGGTTTGGTCGGGGGTAGGACACGCGAGATAGAGCCCCTGGAGTTAATAAGCGTAATTCAGGAATCTGATTTGGGGAATTTTTGACACATCTCTTTTTCTTTCATTTAGAAGTACTAACAGTCTCAGACTGCATTAGAATGCAAATGATAATCGCTTAGTGTCTGCCCAAATACCGGAGGGAAGGGGTTGGGGAAGACCGCATCAGCGGGATACCTATGGTGTACCTTCTGGGCTGCTTCTTTATTCCCGCCAAAATCGGGCGTGAAGTTTGGTTGGCATTCTAACTTCGTGCCAGTTGCGCACAATTACATGAGCCAGAAGAATTGCCCGTGTAGGAGGTGTGATGTGGTATAAATTATCACAGACGAGGTATGACGGAGATGAAGTGCATTCTTCCAGATCAGTGTATATGCACAATGCAGTTATATTAACTAGCTTCCTCTTTTGATGCCACGTGGGCTCTGCTGAAAGTTTCTAGAATCCCTATGGCAATCAAATTTTACTTATTATTCATTTCAATTTTCTCTTCATACTCCCCACTAACTTCATTGATATGGGCCATTAGTCAATTCAGTTCTCAACTCCTCAGGGGACCCTATATCCAGGAGTTCATGAGGTCATCAAGAGATGGCTGTATCTTCGCTCTCAAACCGTCGCCCTCAGCTCATTGGCCTTGGGAAATACAAAATAAATCATGGGGCCATGTCCAGTGTGGTGGATGTGAAACTACCTGAACCCATGAATCTGGCAAAATTTCAACAGTTCTGGAATCAGTGTGGGGTTGCCATTGTCTTGTTGCAGCTTGATGCCACGAAGTTCAATTTCAAGAATTCTTGAAAAACTGCAGACATACCAATCGAAGTAACTGTCTTCTACTCCAGAAGTGTTGCACATCCTTCACGGGGCCCCTTTGGCGGAAGAAATCTGCAACTGTACGCTTTCCGACACTTTGCGCTCAAACCACTTTGGTGGGAGGAACTTCACTTTCAAATCGAATGCTACTCTATTTCAGGGTCGTAACTGTACCTCCAGGTTTCATCAACTGTGATGATTTGCGGCTAACTTTGACCGTCCTTAGTCCAATTTTTTCAGCACGAATCGAGCCCAGTCCACTTTGATCTAATTTTGCTCAGGTGTCAACAAATGAGGGATCCAATGACTTGACAGCTTGCACAAGCGCACGAGTGTTCATGTAAGATCATTAATACCGTTGCCGATCCAATATTCAGTTCCTGCATTAAATCACGCACAGGAATGTTTATTCGCTCCTTCACCTAATGATCGACCCGTCAAACATTTTCAAAAGTCAAGGCCGCTGATGATCGCCCAGACAATAGATCATCTTCAAATGACCGCCGTTTTCTCTTTAATTCTCAGAACACGAACCCGACAGATGCAGATGATGGCCCAGATTCCCCAAAAGGGCCATGCAAATTTGGTTACACTGGTCGTTGGACAAGCCATGGTAAAATGTTTAAAACATCGCGATCCGTCAAACCGACAGTTGAAGATCGTCACTGACAGCAGCCACGATCGCAACCGCCACCTACTCCACCACGCACATGACTCACAATGAGTCGACGGAAATGAAACCTTCCCCGGCATGCTCAAGCATGCTACCCTATACGGTCCGCTGGTCCCGCCCCCAAGATGCACGTAACTAGCGTTGGGGGTAAACAAACGACGCGCTCGGCTACCCCGTCTCTATGCTCAGCTTTTTTTCCTAATCCATTATCTTTAATTTCAATGAAATACTAGCGGCCTGCGTCCGCTACGCTGGCCGTCTAACAGGTGGAAATTTGAACCGTCTATTGTGAGCATAACGTCTCCTTAACAATCCTGTTAATGGCATTACCCATTCGGAACTGAACCGCTTCATTAAATTTATACACATATAGCTTACAGTAGAGAGAGATTCTGTTCCTAAATGTGATCATCATGATATTCCAGCTTATTGCCACAGTCGCCATCGCGTTTTAGCACGTTTTCATGAGACTGGAGATGACTTTGCTGATTTCGTCTCCCTAGCACATTCAATATTCTTGCATCACCGATTAATTATTAGCGTTAGCATATACTACTGACACCAATGATTTTGAAACAGTACGGACCATTTCCAAGAACTTGTTCAAATGCCCAAAGGGAATTAAGTGCATGTGCGGCACAATGCTAGCGACTAATTCCAGAAAATGTCTCGCCACCACATTACCCCGAGGCTCTGAAAGTGTTGCTCACTGGTGCTAAAGTGTGAGTTGTTGCAGGATAATTTTTCCGTTGTGCTAGCAATGTAAAACAAATGCCCCCTCCCTACATCAAAATGTACAGCTTGACAGTGCTCGCTGTGCAAACGACTGTAGTGATTTGAGATGACATGGAGAGGTCTGACAAAATGTCTCGAATTCCGTGGTGTAATGGTAGCACAAATGACCAGCAAGAAGGAGGATCGGGTTCAATTCCTGGCCGCCCCCCGGCTTACGACACCTGAGTGCTGCGTTCATCAAGTTGCTCAGCAGGCTGCACGGCTCTCTTATTCCGGAGCTCAGCATTCGCTGCCTCTTGCTGTTCAGCGGCCCTACGAAGATCTGCTTGCTGTTCATCACTGATTCTAGCCATTACGGCTGGCACCGATTTAGGCGATTCGCACCGCAACTGCAGTGGCAAACGTTGTTTCCGTGCCAAAACCAACCGTTTTCTTTACCAGCAACAACTGGTATCGCTGTCATGTGTGACCTTGAACATTTCTTCTTCGCGTTCAACCTCACCTCACAAAAATTACCACCACTTTGATGGGAGGTGCACCTGGTTTGCGCGACATAGGAAACAGAGCCTTTTTGGACTATTATTTTGACTTCATCAATCATGAGAACTCAATTATTCGGCCATGACATGAAACGCAAACAGAAAACTATTGCATGGAAGCGATGGCGCGAACCACCGCATCTGACCTAACGGAAAAAAAAATAAATACAGAAAAAAACACCTCAGCACAGAATGTATTCAATGGAACTTGCAGTCTAACAGTGAAAACGTAACACGCATTCAGTTAGCTGTGTCAAGTAAAGGGTGCTACTAAGTATGAAGCCTATGGAAATAATAGGATGAGCCAAAACCTATGGCTCACAATGATATAGCCCAATGGACCTGGCGCTAAGTGCGTTGGATGACGAAGCCTTTGGCCTAGAATAGCATCGCCCCATGGACCTGGCGCTTCGAGGGAGTGAATGATCTAGCCCATGACCAAAGATGGCATAGCCTGATTGACCTGGCGCTTTGAGCGGTGGATGGTCTAGCGTATGGCCTAAAATGATCTAGTCTCGTAGGCCTCGCGCGTTGTGGTGATAGCCACTACCACAACTTCTTCCCAGCACATTCAATACTCTTGCAGCATCGATTAACTCGTGGGTTATTAGGTTTAGCTTATGGTTCAGGTACCACTGATTCTGAAACAGTATGTGCCATTTCCAGGAACTTGTTCGACTTTAGCACCGAGGAAGTTTGGCGCATGTGCAGCAGAATACTAACGAGTAATTCCTGAAAATGCCTCGCCTCTACATTAGTACCAGTGAACAATTGTGTGAGCGTTGTGAGTTGCAGCAGAAGCATTTTTCCGTGTGAAACAAATGTCCCCTCCCTACAACAAACTGTACAGCCTGACAGTGCTCGCTGCGCAAACGACTGTAGTGATTTGAGATGTGGAGAGGCCTGACAAAATGTCTCGAATTCCGTGGTGTAACGTTAGCACAAATGACCAGCAAGCAGGAGGTCCGGGTTCAATTCCCGGCCGCCCCATGGCTTTCGACACCTGAGTGCTGCGTTCCTTGCAAAAAGTTGCCCAGCAGGCTGCATGGCTCTCCTATTCCTGAGCTCATCATTCGCTGCCTCTTGCTGTTCAGCCTTACGCTCCCAACGTGCCACAGGGTACTGTTCATCAGTCATTCTCGCCATTACGGCTAGCATCTCCTAAAGCACCGATTTAGGCACTTCGCACCGCAACTGCAGTAGCAAACGTTGTTTCCGCGACAGCACCAATCGTTTATTATCTGCAGCGACTGCCTCATCGCCGTCCTGTGGGACCTCTTTCAACTTTTTTTTTCACATTCAACCTAACCTCGCAAAATTAGCCACATTTTTGATGGGAGGAGCGGTCCGTTTGCGCGACGTATGAAACAAAGAACTTACCTTATTATTTTGATTTCATCAATCATGAGAACTCAAATAAATCGGCCATGACATGAACCGCAAATAGAAAACTATTACATGGAAGTGATGTCCCGAACCGCCATGCCTGACCTAACGGAAACAAATAAAAAAAACTTTTGAGACAGTACGAATGGGTACGAAGCCTACGGTTCAGACTGATATAGCTCAATGGACCTGGCGCTAAAACCGTTGGAAGGCCAAACCTATTGCCTAGAATAGCATAGCCTCAAGAACCTGGCGCTTTGAGGGGTGGATGACGCTTATGGCATGAGGTGACAGTCACGTAGGCCACGCGCGCTGGGATAACAACCCTCAGATTCATCGAATCAAAGTATATGATGGCTTGGAAAGGCGCAGCCTTGTAGGCCTGGCCTATGACCCAGATTGGTCTTGCATCGTAGGCCCGCGCGTTGGGGGTGACGGCCACGACCAACGCTATCGCAGCTTTTGATCTCTTCGAATTAAAGTATTAGAATAACAGTGATAGGGAATGGTGTTTGAAGGGATTTCCATCGTCTTATCGCCTAGCCTATGACCAAGATTGACGTAGCCCAAAGGCCACGGGTTACATGCCTACAATGCCGTGCCATTTCTGGACATAGAAGTATTTTCAAGTTCTTATGATTCGACCTAACTTGCTCGCATCCACAAGCGTAATATTATAAGCTTACACCTTTTTAGGCTGGAGTCATTGCGTAAGTATTGCGCATAAATGGGCCGAGATGTTCCATGATGGGAATGGGTTGAAAAAATACATTGTAACAAAGTTCTGAAATTGGAGAGAAGGGTTTATTGGAGACATCTTCCATCTGTTAACGCATCTGGAATGCATGACCTCTTAACACGGGTTGCATATTGGCCCTTCAACCCGTTGCGTATTGGCCCTTCAACCCACGGAGACATCCCAGGGATTTCCCCAACATGTCCCTCCATCATTGTGACATCCCGAAGGCATCTTCAGTCGAACGCTTTCCGATATCTCAAACGGGGATGCCTTAAGTGCATCCTCGTTGTCTAGCGAAGTCTGGCAGATTTCTCGTGGCCAAAAATTCTCTAAGCAGGAAAAACGCAAGGATTATTTTACAGGAAGCAATCCAGACTGCAGCCTGCTTCGTGTCTATGTCATGAGTGGAAGAACGGGTATAGGGAGGGATACTGTATAAACTCATTCGAGTTGTCCCTCAACATGTCATACCTCACAAAATGTATTTTCGTTATTGTATAAACGTATTCTCCCATCCAGACCATAGCGACGCGTCTTCGGCATTTGAGCGCCTATCAAACAATTTCTCACACCCCTGCACAAGGCCGAGGAAGCCGACAATAATTCCAGAGTAGTAATCAGGTAATTTACTTTTGAAGAGAATTACTGTAACAAGGATAGAGAGGCCAGTCTTAACCAACAAAGCATAGCTCCTCTCCTAAAAGGAATTAAAGGGGACGAAGGACCTCTTGAAATGATCATTTGTTTCTGGTGCTACGGTTTCTCGATAGAGTCTGAACTTGCCTTCGTGAATACATGATGCCTTCTCGAGGAGCGAAAGACGAAAAAAGTCACATGTTTAAGAAAATTTTTTTTATTCTGAACAATAGCGTGTAGGGCTGCCAACACCAGAATTTTGTATCTTGAACCACGCCGGTCCGTGTGGCAGCAAAGTAGCGTAAAGAGAGGGCTCGGCCCAGGAGTTCCCTTGGAGAAACTTTCACTGGGTATTTTTTACCGTACAGTACAGTGTTTTGGAAACCTAGTTTGGAGAAATTTTCTGTCGAGATGATGTGGACTTCCGCATCTTTCTCGCGAATCGACAGCGAGCTAATCGGCCTGCAAGGGCGTCTGGTTCTTCTCCCGCATGGGAGACAAATCTAGAGATGATACCCCAGCACCATCCCCAGATCCATCTGTAAACCACGCTTAGGCACGTAAATCCTCGCTAAACAGTAAGATTCACGTCATTCGCGTACATAACTCTCATTCCGATCCAGTAAAGGAAAAACCAGTTAGCGCGCTCAGGCGGAGGTTGACAATTCAACGATTAACTTTTTCGTGTAAACATAGCGGCAACATTGGTGCGTTGAACCGACGTTGTTGTGCCGAATGGGGTGAATGCAGCATTGAATTTAACATTTCGCTCATTCCAAGAAATCATTTAATCTCCGGATTTCATTCAATTCTTTTCAACCTCGCGGTAGTCTCTTAAGGTTTTCCATGTATTCGTGCCCGGATTACCGATTAGTGCCAAAATGTTTCCTGCTAAAATCAATTTCAGAAATAGAGCTGGGTTTCAGGACGACATGAATCATACCGAACGACCTTTCCCCCCTTCTTTCCCAGAGGAAGAAATGCAGAGATAAGGTCGAGATAAGAACGAAACAAACGGCAGACGAAGAACGTGCTTCCTTCCACACAGCGAGCTGAAGCCATTCAACGACCCTGAATTCCTCGCAGAAAAGGAGCCTGGCTCGTGTTTTCTTCGATTCTGTTCGAGTGATTGTCATCCCTTTAGTAATTGTGAAGTGCCGTTTTTTTACCTGATTTCACAAATCCGCTGCTTCACCGAGGTCAACGCACAATGGTGGANGTTGTTTCGTATCGAGGAGAGGATTTTCCTTAATTTCCCCTGCTTCCACCTCTTGAAATGATCATTTGTTTCTGGTGCTACGGTTTCTCGATAGAGTCTGAACTTGCCTTCGTGAATACATGATGCCTTCTCGAGGAGCGAAAGACGAAAAAAGTCACATGTTCAAGGGAATTTTTTTTATTCTAAACAATAGCGTGTAGGGCTGCCAACACCAGAATTTTGTATCTTGTTGGTGCGGCCAGGCATACCGTCGTTTCATCGCATTTCTCTCCCGAGCCGGGTCCTAAAGGGAACCTCTTTGAAAGTGACCCATAAAAAATGGCATGTCATGTCACAAAACCTTTGGATCAAACCTCGAATTTTCTGTCGAGATGATGTGGACTTCCGCATCTTTCTCGCGAATCGACAGCGAGCTAATCGGCCTGCAAGGGCGTCTGGTTCTTCTCCCGCATGGGAGACAAATCTAGAGATGATACCCAAGCATCATCCCCAGATTCATCTGTAAACCACGCTTAGGCACGTAAATCCTCGCTAAACAGTAAGAGTCACGTCATTCACGTACGTAACTCTCATTCCGATCCAGTAAAGGAAAAACCAATGTTAGCGCGCTCAGGCGGAGGTTGACAATTCAACGATTAACTTTTTCGTGGAAACATAGCGGCAACATTGGTGCGTTGAACCGACGTTGTTGTGCCGAATGGGGTGAATGCAGCATTGAATTTAATATTTCGCTCATTCCAAGAAATCATTTAATCTCCGGATTTCATTCAATTCTTTTCAACCTCGCGGTAGTCTCTTAAGGTTTTCCATGTATTCATGCCCGGATTACCGATTAGTGCCAAAATGTTTCTGCTAAAATCAATTTCAGAAATAGAGCTGGGTTTCAGGACGACATGAATCATACCGAACGACCTTTCCCCCCTTCTTTCCCGGAGGAAGAAATGCAGAGATAAGGTCGAGATAAGAACGAAACAAACGGCAGACGAAGAACGTGCTTCCTTCCACACAGCGAGCTGAAGCCATTCAACGACCCTGAATTCCTCGCAGAAAAAGAGCCTGGCTCGTGTTTTCTTCGATTCTGTTCGAGTGATTGTCATCCCTTTAGTAATTGTGAAGTGCCGTTTTTTTACCTGATTTCACAAATCCGCTGCTTCACCGAGGTCAACGCACAATGGTGGAAACGAGATGTGACGACGCGAAACGCACGAAAACTTTGGAGCAATATCGTTCTCTTGCCAAGGGCCAGATCCAGAATTCCAGAGAGCAGAATGACCTTTGTGACGTCATCGTTAAGGTTCAAGACGTCACCTACTACGGAAGCCGGTTTGTTCTTGGATCCGCATCACCAGTCTTGAAGCAGATGTTTCTTTCCAAGATGGGGGAATCAAACAAGATTGTTAAATTGGAAGGGGTCTCTGTGGAAGGGTTCGACACGATCTGGGATTTCATCTTCGACGAGAAATACGGGACGGACGACCAAGAAATCGCATTGGCCGTGCTCAAGGACTCGCATTATCTCCAGATCGATGTTCTCTGTGAGGAATATTCTGAGAAACTGAAGAAGACGCTGATGCCTGAAAACGCCTTCGCCCTTCTCTCCACGGCCCAAAATCTGAAAATGAAATCACTGGAGAATGCAGCATTAGACTTCATTAGTCGCAGGTTTCAAGAAATCACCCTTACGCCAGACTTCCTTTCCATATCAGTGGAGACCGTTCAGATGTTTCTAGGAAGGGACGACTTGGAAGTATCATCTGAAATCGACGTCTATGAAGCAGTCAGAAAATGGCTGAATCACGATCCTTCCAGAAATGCCCATATGCCTAAACTTATGAGCCAGGTTAGACTTCCACTGCTTCCATTACGATATCTTCATCAAAATTTGATCCGCAATCCGGTGATTTATGGTCATCCACATTGCCTCGCCCTTGTGATGGAAGCGAAGGATTTCCACCATCCAGACCTTCGTGACACTGTCCCTAAGGAAAAGACAAGGACCAGGGGCACCGGCTTTTACCGATATCCTGATACAGTATGGAGCGTTGGGAAGAACAGAGATGGAAACAAGGTGCTCTCTCTCAACATGAACGACTGGTCTGTACAGACCCTCACTCCCTATCCACGGCAGAACGTAACTGTTTTTACAGAAGCATTCTTGGCAGTGGATAAGAAACTTTTCGTGACCGGACTGGGAGTGCTGAAAGTGTACGACCTAGCGAAGAAAATGTGGGAAGAAGGACCTCCTCCAGTAGAGAAGGTGAATTGGCCAGCATCGGCCTTTGGACTCAATTCCATATTTGTCTGTGGTGGACTATACAACGGAAAAGACTTCAAGTGCGTGACGCAGTTTGAACTGGGATCGTGGAGATGGATCAAGTCGCCGGATATGATTCATGAGCGTCATGGTGCCTCGTCCTTGTTCCTCGGTTCCAATCTCCACGTAATAGGGGGATATCCCAATGGCAAGAAGCACGAGCGGTTGGACACGAGGATGAAGTCGTGGAGCGAGCTGTGTGAATGGCCAGAAAGCCAGTCTCTTCCCGGTGTCGCCGTCCACCATGGTGAAATCCATGTCGCTGGCGGCGGTAGCGGAGGTACTCCCATGTTATCAAACTTGTACGTGTATGACGAGAGAAAGAACGACTGGCGCACTCTACCTTACTTGAAGGAAAAACGATATAAGCATGGTCTCATCTCATTTGAAGGGAAGCTACTTGCCGTCGGTGGCGAGAACACTCCTTCGGTCGAAGTGTATGGTGGGAGAGAATGGAAAGAGCTTGCACGAATGGATTTGGAAAAATGTGAGAGGGCTTGTGTCATGCAGTGGACGAGTGGGTGAAGGCCTTGTGAGGGACGAAGTCTTCGGCCAGACGAAATTGATGACAATAATACATGATCCTAATAGGTTGTTCTCCAAAGAACAAGCCAAGTGCTTGTAATTCAATATATGTATTTTTTATTTTCATTAATGAAAACTGCAACAAGACATTATTTTTTTTTTTAGTACGTTGCCGCCCAGATATTCAGATTCATCTAATTCCAAGGTGTGGATGTAGAGATGATATACGAAGCAATGATGAAGATAGAATCGCAAAGTAAAGCTTATGTTTCAGCGGAAATTTCTGGCTTCGCAGATTTTTCGAAAGGAAGAACATGGAATAAAATCCTGTCTGAATGATCCCATCGCGCCTCATAGGAGATTGTTCCAATAGTTGAGTCATTGTGCTTATGACTGAATTCGCGCATCAGAGAGGGCATGCGTCACGATTGCACAAAACCTTAGCGAAACAATATCTGCCCTCAAACGAACCGCCTTTTCATGCTCAACGGGTTACGGACCGTCCAATCAAAGCTCGGACTCTAGCGGCGGTCCGTTAAGGACCGAAAAACTTGAGGTACACCTCTCTGGTCGGGCTGAGACACGCCAGATAGAGACCCCGAAATAAAAGCCTAATCCTGGCTTTTGATGCGTGGAATTTATGCAACATCTCTCATTTTTCATTAGGAATCACGAACAGCCACGGTCACGACTAAAGGATGAGAAGAGGAATGCGCTGTCCAATGTGAGCCTTGTGGAGACGGCGCGGTTCTATGCTTTGTATCCCCGAGCAAATGGTATTGCTTGGGCTGTGAGACGCTTTAGGCTCAGCCCATCTTGCTATAAATTGCAGGAAGTTTACATATCCTGGACGATCTCGCATCCGAATATCTGAGAAGTCCGTCTCAAGGCAAGAGCTAGGATTAAGCTGCAGGCTTAACATCATTTGGGTCTCGAATAGGTTCACAAAAAACTTAGACTTTCATTGCATGTTGCAATTACTTGCAGAAAACATGGCATGAATGTCTTCATGATGCCCATTCAAAGGAAATCGAAACCAGAAATTCGCTTCGAAAATAAGCATTTACTTGGGGCATAATGGGGCCTTAACACTATAGCATGCATTGAGTGGTTGGCTCATTGTTTTTGAAGGGGGTGGAGCTGTGAAGAGCATCAAGTTTTGAGGAAGTTAGTGAGGAACTGAAGGTCGTCGTCATGTCATTAATGAACATGGATTCATAAATGCACCATTACTGAAAAAACTACGGAATTAGTTCGAATGTGGACGAATCTTTTCACATTCCTTAGTGTCGGTTTTCCTGATACCAAATACGATTAGCTTTACTTCCTAGGTACAATTAAGTATATGCAAGTGATACGGATTGTAACTTTCGGGGTATACTCACGTTCCTATAGCTTAGCCTATGGCCTGGAGCAGCGTAGCCTAGAGGCGATATGCTTCAAGCCTACCCGGTTAGGCTAGAAGAACCAAAGTATACTTACGGTTCACGGGTATTCACTATCTAACAATACGCTTCGCGTCATACCTCCCCTCGTAGCCTATGGCCCAGAAAGGCATGAGCTTGACGCTTTGCGAGTCGGGAGGAAACAGCAGTACTTAAGATCAGATAGCCCGAAAACCAGCCGGTTGAGAAACCGGTCTCGGCCAAAATGTCGCAAGCTCGTTTCCTCGTTGGACTACTTCGCGAGAGACACAGATCGTCGTACTTGCGCAGCGAGACCCTCGCTTGCAGACAAGGTGAATGGAAGGAATGCAGTCGGCGTTCCTGATGGCTATCTGCTGGGAAAGGGAAGGGAGGGAATGAGTATTTCTCGTAGTTTGTTCTCCTTGAGGGGACCGTTCATGGTAACATTTGGGCTTTCATGTGCTTGACACTGGGATGCATTAAGATATTTGCAAGGATGGAAGAACTGCACGGATGAGGGTAACTTTTCACTGTAGAGAGAAATATAAACAACGATATAGCATTGCAGTGTTAGGTGGAAACTAATAGGGAAAATTGGGTGTGCCATGCAAAAATGAGCGGCTTAAAAAAAAAGGGTTTATTTCTGAATTCGTTCCCAATTCATCAACTGGGTTTGATGGAAACAATACTTGATCAACTTCGTCCAGGGAGACCGCTAGTACCTGATTTGGGTCGAGACGGAATCGTTTGAAGTCATCACAGCCCCTGCAATGCTCCCGTGAGGAGGAAAGTGGAATCGGTGTGGGCGACGAAAGTGTGCTACTTCGTGCCCGCAACGAACTATCTGCGACAATTTTTGCTGCGACGAAGGAGCCTGGAACCATTAGAACGTCCTGAAGACAGCTTCAGTCAAACTCTTTTCGATTTTTCAAAAGGGTTGTCTTAAATCAAACCCTTTCGTCGGCCGATATTCTCTTAACGGGCTTCCTTAAACGGATACTATGATAACGAGGCACAGGAAGACAACCCGGACTGCACCCTGCCTTATCAATGCATAAGGGAAAAGGGGGACGAGGCATGGATAATGCCAACATTAATTCGAGGTGACTCCAGGAAATCATTCCTTTCAAAGTGGAACCTCGCTGTAGCATAAAAAACCTGCCACATGAAAAAGAATGTCACTGAATTTCATATGGAAGAATACAGACATGCGTTTGAATGCCACGAGACCGTTACAGATTATAACAACGCGCTGTCGCCGTATCATGCGTTGAGTGGGAAACTTTCCCTGCCGTGCTCAAGGCCAAGGAAACCATGTGACTTGGATGAGGACTAGTCCTTGCGATGTGTGCGACTGGTGTCGGTCTATCTCTCCAACAGTGACTGATCCGTTGTTTCCAGTCTTCCCCCATTGCGATCTATCTCGCATTCGCGATGGTGGAAACGGCGCGTGACATGAAACGCATGAAGACCGAAGAGCAGTATCGTTTCCTTGCCAAGGGCCATGCTCAAAACTCCAAGGAACGGAATGACCTTTGCGACGTCATCATCGAGGTCGAAGGAGTCCCCTACCATGGAAGCCGCTTCGTTTTGGGCTCAGCATCACCCGTTTTTAAGCGGATGTTTCTCACCGATATGGAGGAGTCTTACAGTAAGACAGTTCCCTTGGGAGGAGTTTCAAGAAGAGGATTCCAGGTCGTCTGGGACTTCATCTTCGACGAGAGATACGGAACCGACGACGAAGAAATCGCCTTAGACGTCCTGAAAGACGCACATAACCTCCAGATCGACATCCTCTGCCAGGAATACTCCGAGAAACTGAAGAAGATGCTGAGACCCGAGAACGCCTTCAACTTCCTCTCCGTCGCCGAATGTCTGAAGATCGAGTCGTTAGAAGAAGCAACATTCGACTTCATCTCTCGCAGATTTAAAGAATTCATCTCCACCCCGGAATTTCTCTCCCTGACCGTTGAGAGGTTGCTGACGTTTCTTGGAAGAGATGACTTGGAAATCACTTGGGAAATTGAGATCTACGAAGCTGTCAGAAAATGGCTGAGTCACGATCCTTCGAGGACAGTGCACATGCCCGACCTGTTGAATCAGGTGAGACTTCCGCTACTTCCATTGCGTTATTTGCAGAAGAGAATCCTGAGAGATCCGGTTCATTTTGAGAATTCTCGTTGCCTCGCTCTCATAATGGAAGCAAAGGATTTCCACATTCCAAACCTATGTGACACAGTCCCATTGGAAAAGACGAGGACCAGGGGCGCCGGGTACTACCGATATCCTGATACAGTATGGAGCGTCGGGAGGAAAAGTGATGAAAACCAATTTCTCTCTCTCAATATGAGGGACTGGTCTGCCGAGATTCTCATGCCCTACCCATGGAGAAACGAATCATTCTTCAGTAGAGCATTCTCGGCAGTGGATAAGAAGCTTTTCGTGACGAGCGACGGAGTGACGAAAGTGTACGACCTGGTCAAGAAAGAATGGGAAGACGGACCTCCGCCGCCAGAGGAGGTCCAGTGGTCAGCATCGACCGTTGGACTCCACTCCATCTTCGTCTGTGGTGGACGATTCGGCACTGATAACTCCAAGTCCGTGACGCAGTTTGAACTGGAATCGTGGAGGTGGATCCAGGCACCGTTTATGAAGTATGAAGGTCATGGCGCCTTGTCCGCGTTCCTCGATTCGAATCTCCACGTAATAGGAGGTTATCCCAATCACAAAAAGCATGAGCGGCTGGACACGAGGATGAAGTTGTGGTGCGAGCTGTCTCAATGGCCGGGAGGCCAGAATAATCCCGGAGTTGCCATCCATAATGGTGAATTACACGTTGCTGGCGGAGGAGGTGGAGGTTCCATGATATCAGACGTGTATGTGTATGATGGGCGAAGGAACGAATGGAGCGCTCTTCCTTCTATGAAGGCCAAACGGGATCGGCATGGTCTCATTTCATGGGAAGCAAAGCTATATGCCGTCGGGGGCGTGAACACTCCTTCGGTCGAAGTGTACGATGGGACGGAATGGACGGAGGTGGCACGACTGGATTTGGAAATATGTGAGAAACCTTGCATGATGCAGTGGACGAGCGGGTGAATGCCTTCTTGCGAGGGCGAAGTACCCCGTCAGAACAAAACCACACGCTGCTGCACCATACTGACCAGAAAATTCTCGTTCAACCTAAGTACTTTTTTATCGGTGTTTTAGTTTTATTATATTTAAATAAAATGTAAGTAGTTAGTGAGTGAAATAGCCATTTACACGGAAGCGTCGAGAGCAGCAGACTGCTTTTGACCGGTGTCATTGACCAATATGTGCACTTGCCCCTTCAAGATACAAAACTTGGTCAAAACAAGAAACATATTGGTCAATGACACCGGTCAAACTATTCCGTCAAGAGAAATTTTGGTACTGTTGCATCCGTCAAATAGCCATATCTCAATAATTCGTTGATAATCTCGAATTTGGTATCCTTAGAAAGGTCATGACATGCGCGTTTGAATAAATTATTGGAACAAGGAATTCCAGAGGTGGCAAGTGTCGCTTTTCAACCCTTGAACATGATGGAACCGTTCGGTCACGTGGAATTTCTTGTTTTATCTTTAAATTGATTATAGACAATATCCATCAAAGATGGCGATTTAGCAATTGAAATGACACCAGAACGAAGCTTCTATCTGAATTAGAAGAGAATTTATTGCAAAAAAAAAACAGTTCCTGTAAGTATGGGCATAGGGAGCCAAAAATTGGCGCCAGTCAAATGCATACATCAGAAGATCGGTGGGAGATATTAAAAATTGGCTGAAATTGGTTTCTTCAAATCGGTTCCGCTACATGTATAACGATTGGGTTGTTAAGAAAGTCTTTGGAGTTTCTTTCGTATTTTGACCCTGCCCTTCAGCATTTTAGAAAAGTTTCGAAATTGAGCATGTATATAAAGGGCTCACTAATGCACCTTCGCATAGTTTTCACTCCATCTTCGGTGAGCTCTGGACAGAGAAAATGGTAGAAAAGCGCGTGCACATCCNCTCTTCCGCTCCCTCCAGAACCACATGCAGGGGAAGCACTTTGATACCCAGAAGGCGCTCGAAACTGACCTCAAGCACTTCTTCGAGGCCAAGCCCCGGGCGTTCTACAGGGAGGGCATCCACTCCCTGCCCGAAAGGTGGAGGAAGGTTGTGGGCAACGATGGTGCTTACATTGTGGATTGATCTTGTTTTCATTATGAATGAAGAGAGAATGAACAAGAACAAGAAAAACTCCAAAGACTTTCTTAACAACCCAATATTTTCGTCCAATTCGGCGCTGGTCGAATTGGCGTGGTCTCTATATTCGTTGCGACTTTCGTCCTGCACAGCCTTAAGCAAAGCTTTGGCCCTCAGCCTAAGCTTTGCTTGAGGTGGAGATCCCAGACCATCTTGCATTTCCTGACGTTCACCGTGGCCTCACCGAAGGAGACAGGTGAGGTGCATTATGTAGCTTTGCGGAAAGATCCTATCGGTCCTAGGTTGATTGAAGGTGATGCACTTCCCACTTTTGCATTTTGATATTGCTCTCGCTTTCTGTCTCATGAAGAAACCTATTGTAATGCACGCCATCTGAAGCGAATGGATCATCTGTTAATGTCAATCTTAACTGTTTTCGACGTAACGTTACGCTTAACTTGAATAAGAGTCTGCTAGCCCTCTAAGCGGATATTTCTGTACCTCAACGCTCAATTTCTCGTCACATTCGACCAGAAAAGCGATGCTGATGAGCCAAACGTTCTAGAAGAAAGTGAAAGTGAAAGTGATGAAATCGTTGCAGCAACTGATTCGGAGGATATCGAAAGTGTCAGTAGGGACGAGGAAGATCAGCGGGTAAATCTGAGAAGCGCGAGAGATCTGAAATGGGTGGAGCAAAATGAGCGGAATAGATTATTTATAATTAAAACATGGCAGCTTACTGGACAGCCTAGCAAAAAAAAAATGTTCCAATCAGTGACGTGAATGATTCACTGGAGTTGTTTGAACTGTTTGTGACAGAAGAATTGGATCGGTTTGCATCACGACAGTTGTCTTTCAGGCCACTCTCGAGGCTTTTTTTTTAAGGCTTCGGAAGTGGAAAGACACTCGTGCAAATGAAATTAGGATACTGATGGCCACTTTCTTGATGCATTGTGTTGTTTGGAAGCCAGAATTGAGCCACTGTTACGCAAAGAAAGCCGGATTTGCCACTTCTGTCTTCTGAAGGGTAATAACATTTGACAGATCGGTGTTACTACTGAAACGTCTACACAAAACTCTAAGATACTGAAAAACTCAAATGCAAATAAGAAGTAAGAAAACGTAATTACTTGGATCTTGCTGTTTATCGCTTTTTATTTCATGAAAATTCTTCAAGTAGTTTAGAAGCTATTGCACGTTTTCTTCACCGGTGCATATATGAGCAAACCGCATCAGAAAATTAAAGCAGGGAGGGTAAGGAGACCGACCGAAACCGAAACCGTTAAGGGGTTAAGAACGAAACTTGTCTCTGCTCCCAGTTGACATCCAAAACTCGGAAACCATATTTCAATGCCAACCTGACCAAAATTTGGCACGGTATTGCAATAGCCACGACATGCTGCGGCACTTAAGGATGTTGCGTCAGGGCCACTAACGTGATTTTCGTTGACTGCTGAAACAATTAGACACTTGTGTGTGTCTTCATCTTGGCTTTTCCATTGCTGTGCCCAGTCGTCAGCGACGGATACGTGGCAATATAAAGGATTATTTTCATTTAGCCAGTGAATTGCCATCTCTGGTTTTCTTCTTTCGATGGTTTGGAACATGCAGGGTCCCAGAATATCACAATTTCGTTCGCCGAACGATGCCAAGTTTTTCTCTCTGAAGCTCAAGAGACAACAACGCCCGAGTCGGTTGGTCCATTTACTGCTGCGACCCGCGTATTCCAGCTTGCTTTCCCTTTGGAAGACTTAGGATCCCCCTCATGAGGACTTGGAGTGAAATGAGATGCCGTTCTAAAGTCACAAATTCCTCAGGAATGTCATCTAACCGAAGATCATTTCCCACAGCCCGTCCAGCTAGCTTTTTCAAACTTGAACGTTCATTTCTTATCTCCTCCACGAAGAGACGGAGTACTTCATCTATTGCCAAATCCACGTTTTTTTTAATGGTTCTTCTCTTTGCTTCTTTATTTTCTATTTAGCGTTCTGCAACCTGTTTCTCTGTTTCATTTTACACTTTCTTCCTTTTACTCTGGCTAAACCGTTTTTCATGCTTTCCTCTGCCTGCTCCTCGCTTTCATTTTTTTAGCCTTTCCTGTTATAGGACAGAGTTCAAAGTGAAAGCCTTTCATGGAAGAAGTTAGGGGTAGGGAGTTTCCATAATAGATTTTTCTAGGCCTAGGACAAAGAGTGGTTCCATTTGACGGGGAAATCTTAGAATTCTCCTCAGCACCCTGGATGATCGATCCATGGTCAACAACGGGGGAGAGCGGCCGCGTTGACGAAGTTGCCGCGCGTACGCGTGAAATGCTGCTTCCAGCATCCTACACTTCACACTTTTCTCCCATCTCCAAGCGACGCGGATGCGCGAAACATCGAGAACACGACTATTTATTCGGGCCTTTTCATATAGATCTGTGCAGTATCAATCCCATTATTCATTTCAATGTTGGCTGGTTAGGATGCGGAATATATATATACTTAGTTACAGGGGACAATGGAATGCCAGATCTGTACCTGAACTGGTACTCTAGTCTTTTTCCTTCCGTCTACCCGCAGTAACCATAGCAACCAGACAGCATGACTCGCTGCGCATGCGCAGCTTCCCGCCCGGGTCGAGGTGCCCATCTTCCACTAAGATACTCACTTCCCTTCCAGTACTCGCCGTTGACGGATCGTCGATTGGGTTGCCAGGCGCGCGCACTAAATGCAGCATCTGGCATCCTAGATTGTATATATGTTCTCCCAGCTCCACGCAACGCGGGCGCGCGAAGCATCGAGGACATGGCTCGTTGTCCCGCCCTTTTCATGTAGTTAATACATTATTTTTTTTTTCAAGGTTTGTTGGTTAGGATGCGGTGGATATATATTGTAATTCCAGTGGTACAAGGGGCCAGTGGAATGCCAAACCGGTACATGAGTTGATACTCTCTAGTCCATTATATTTAGCCCCTCGATAAGAAAGCTTTACGTTCGAGAGATTTTTTTTCTCATTTTGAACAGCACGAAGGGCTGCCGACACCAGAGTTTCGATTCCAGTCGATGAATCTTGTCAATTAACAGGAAAAGACTCTTGGAATTAAACCGCCGGTTCCTGTCATACCAGATCGTAATTGTCTGAATTTTGAAGTGGGTCGGTCTTTAAGATTCAGGTCACAAAATCAAGTTTTTTTTACCCTCCTCGGTTGACAGTCTGATTTTCAGTTTACCCACTTCATTCCGAAATCGGAACATTTCGCAGACATCTGAGCGAAATGAGCTGGTAAGTCCCTATTCTAATTTTGAGTCTTCATATTTTCATGTATGCATAAGTTGACACGTTATTGGCAAGTATAATCCTCGGCACGATTCAAACTAGTCTCATCCCCAGTTTCTAACTGCGAACAACAAAGAAGTCCACCAGTTGATCGAAACGAAGAATGTCCCACCATCGACGGACCGCGGGTTTCGCCCAGACCAGGCCATACGCTTAAGCGGAAGGGCCTGCGTGGTTCAATCTGGCGGTTTGTGCATTGCACCTCGCGAAGCGTGTTTGTGGAGGACGGTCGTTCAGTCGAGCGAAGTAAACATTTCACCCATTTGAGCATTGGTGAAAATGGAAAGTGAAATGTTCGCAGTTTCTAATAGGATCAAGGTGGATGTCTCTTGGTCATCCATAGGATTCCCTGGGATACCCGTATAACTTACGAATATAACTTAGTATATAACTTACGAATGGAACGGTTACACGATCCTCCACGGATGTATATTAAGTTTTTCTCGGAAGGGCCAGAGACCTGGCACAGACGTGGAAGACGGTGTCTTCCGTCTTACCGGACGGAAGACGGCGTCTTCCGTCTTACCGGATGGAAGACGATCGCTAGTTGATTATGGCTTTCATGATTCCTTTTCTTCGGAAAGGATTCCATGGAATTTTGAGATTTAGGGTTTTGTGTTCTCTGAATACCCAAAAGTAATCTGTAATAATCAATCAGTAAGGCGGGACACCTTTTGATATAGCGCAAATAATTAGCATTTTGCCGTGCTGACGACAAGCGGGAATTCCCTAAACCAATTCAAAGGGATACACTGGATAAAACAAATAAGTGCCGAAAGAACATTGAAGCGAAGAGAACCAACGACAATTGCAGAGAATCCCAGCGTCATCGACAGGCAAATGTGTTGCACTCTGGCTTTTATAAATCCACTTCTTTCCTTACAGAATATGGATGTCGATCGAAACCTTACAAATTGGTGGCGATAATTATTGGCTCGAAATGTTTACCCATTTTGACGCCATGGGACCAAATTTCGGCGATAAGAACAGCCATCACACCGAATCTTCCCGATCGAAGTGCACGAGACATCGTCGCCTACGGAAGTTGTTGCTATGGCAACCGTTCGCAATGGTCGTATGTCTTAGTTTGTCGCGTTGCACGTCCCGTCCCCGGTTTGCTTCACGTCAGTTTCCATCATTTATCTAGTGTTCTATATTATTGAACCATATTTTCAAATTTGAAGTTCTCAAAACGCCACGAAACAGATGGCGAAGAGCAGAAAGACATGCACGGAATGCTCTCATTCCACCATTTTCGACGGCTAGCTTTCCCATAAAACCGAGTTTCCGAGAATTCTCCTTACGACATAGTGCATACAGGGTCTACTCTCCGAATTCCGTGCTCCGATACCGATTGCATGAACATAGCATATTCATCCGAGCGTTTGCATTCATGGGCGCTTACGGTAACATCAGCGGGTTCGAAGTTTGCGTATGGGGAAATGCATCACCGAGTTCTGGGATCCCATCGGAATATGGCACTTTTCAGAGGAAAAAGAATCCCGCCAGATACCCGTTCGTGGCAGGGAATTACCCGATGGCACTCGCCATTCCTGGATCTGGCATTCCTGCAGAGCACCTGTCATGACTTCTGTGAGCTCGATCTTCGGTGCGTGGGCATGAAAGAGCCCTTTCCTCCCCCGTTTAGGGTGTAGCACACAGCAAATAATAATGTTGAGATTCCGCACTCTTGAGGGTGTGCATGGTCACCATGGTACCCGGCACCCCTGATGTTGGCATGGCCACCCTTGGGTGCAAACGCCTCACCCTCTTTTCGAGATAGCATCGATTTCTCGATTTGACGACAGGCACCCGTCGACATCGCAAAATAAAAATTCCCTCGGGATCACTCTCCATTCCTCGCCCTGTGTTTCCATTCGCACCTTTCAAAGATTCATTCCCACCTTTAATAATTTCACGAATGCGAGTTAATGTGCTTGCGCACGAGGAAGTTATCGGAAGGGGATGTCAATTCCCTTTAAAAATCGTTCTCAGCGACCGAGAGGAAGTTTCCAAGAAGGCATCGGCGAGAGGAAGTCGTCTCTCGGTCGCGATCGGAGAACGTCTTTCGAAGTCAATCAGGTGTTTCTTGGCTCACTGGAGCCGGAAAAAAAAATCAACCGAATTTTTTTTTATCTATCCGGACCGAGAATGAAACATCAGTTTTAATCATCAGATGTGGGACTTTCCTCCTCGCGGGGCGTTCCCATTGGGAGTGACGCAGTTGTGGACGTGGCGATCGTTTCCAGCCAATGGTCGGGAAGCAACCGCGTTTTTTTTTTTTTTTCTAATCCGAATATGTATATGACCTCCGCGACTCGCGGGTCGAGAGTCGCCGAATTCGCAATAGCAACCACGTCGAAAATGGAATCGTTTCTCGCTTTCCTCCTCGTCCTCGTCGTCTCCGTCCAGGTTCGGGTTCTCTCGCGGCCGCCGCGGAAAGTCGCGAGTCGCCCTCGCCGCAAACGTCAATTTTTCCATCTGCTCTCTCTCTCTCCCTCGCTCTCTCTCTCTCTCTTAGGGCGAGGAGACGAACGGAGCGGAAGTCTTCCGACCGTTCCCGTCGCTGAGGCAAAGTCAGTCCATTCCTTTTATTATACATTACCGTATACATATATACATATAAAATGTATCGTTTATGGTATATCGTATATAAAATATTTGTCGAGCCGACTCGAACACTTTGGGCTTTCCAGATCCTTCGTGCGGTGCGAACCTGAACCTCACGTCCGGGACGTCCTCGCCGTTGATCAGCGCCGACTTTCCCGGAAATTACCCGTCTTATCACTATTGCTCGTGGAAGTTCGCGGTCAGTTCCTTCCGTTCTGCGGATTTCCACGAAATCTTATTTCAAGTCGGATGCGGATTAAATGTCTGTCGTCGTAATTAATTAGAAGCCATTCATGTGTCTTTCTGCGCGTTTTGGCCCCGAAGCACTTTTAACGCGAAGGGAACGTCGTTCGTGGGCGCAGACGCATTTTTTTCCGCGGGGCGCGGCGGTGCCTTTTGCGGACGTTCTGCGGGAGCTTCTGTTCCGATTTTCGCGCGTTGTTCCTTAAAATATGTGACGAAAAAAAAAAATTGTTCTGTTCTGTTCCGTTTCCAGTGTCCCGAAGATATAACGCTCCAGTGCTCCTCCTTCCAACTCCCTGTCACTCTCTTGTGCCTACAGTCGGCCTTCATTTACAATAACAAATGGTAAGATTCGGAACGTTCTGCCTGCACTTCGGAACGTTCCGGCTGCACTCATCCCGTCGCCTTCCAGGCAGTGCGGGACGTCGACCCAGCTGCAGACGAAAGTGAACGTGGGGAAAACCCTGAGCGCCATCCTCTTCAGCTTAGGGAAGAGCGGACCGGGATTCAAATGCACCGTCGCCTGCGGTCAGTCCGCCGCTGCATTTTTTGCCCTGAAATTGCATGATGATTAGGGAGGAAAATCAATAATCAGTCGTATCTACCGTGTCGTTCGCATTTGCGTAAAAGTATGAATGGGTGTTGCCATGGAATAACGGGTTGCGATTCTCGTTTCAGGCCCGCAACCACCTCCCTGCAGTAAGTCGCCGAAGCGAATCTTCCGACAACCTCGCCGGAAAACGCGGTCGCTTCATGGAATCTCCTTCGGTAGATTGCGGGGTCTCCCGGAGCGGGTCAGGAGGAGGTCGGAGGAGCGAGTTGAGCAAAAGGAGCGAGCCGGCGTCGGGCATCGACCGGATCATCGGAGGCACGCCCGTTCCCTCTCAGCTCAAATATCCCTGGATGGCGTGGATGGTGAACGCCTCGGGGCAGTTCACGTGCGGGGGATCCCTCATCAACGACCGATACGTCCTCACCGCCGCCCACTGCGTCTCGTCAAAGTGAGCCTCCCCCCTCTCCTCCCCCCCGGCCACTAGGGGTTAAAAGATGTAAGACCGTTTCATTCGCGGTCGCAGTCCGTCGGGGACCTACATGGTGACGCTGGGAGACCTGGACAGATCGACTTCGAGCGAGAGTCGTTCGATCCAGATCGCGGCGACGGCCATCATGCATCCGGGGTTCGACGTGCCCACGTCCCTCAATAACGACATCGCTCTCCTCAAGCTCGCGACTCCCGTCGACTTCAGCGCGAATCCCAACATCAGGCCCATCTGCGTCTCGTCCGCGGCCGTGCCGAATCCGGGGGACACGGTCACGATCGCCGGTTGGGGTCGCGTCGCGGAACAACGTGGGTCGAGCCGCGAGGAGTCACCGCGAATCGCATCGAATCGTCGCGAATCCGTCTGATGTAAAAATGTCGATCTCGATTGCAGAAGATCCAGTCTCCTCGGTGTTGCTGGAGACGAACGCGACGGTGATCGCTTCCAAGACTTGCCAGAACTGGTTTGGCAATGACGCGAATGACAACTTCTTCTGCGCTCAGAACGCGGGGAAAAATATTTGCAACGTGAGCGAAATTATTAATCAATCGGCAGGTCTTGAAAATAATGGGATGAAAAATGTGCTCACAGGGCGATGCTGGTGGACCAGTCATGTTCCGCACTACGAATGGGACCGTCCTGAACGTCGGGATCAACTCGTTCGTCATCAAGGGCTGTTTCACTCAATTCGGCGGAGCTTACATCAAAACAGCGAGTAATTACGAGATTCCGATGTGATTCTTTTTTTTTTTTCCTCGCGACGGTGTTCATTGCAGATTAAAAATTTTTTTCCGTTTCAGACTACGTGGACAGCTTCATCAAGAGCAACACGGCGGACGCGCTGTGGTGTCCGGCGGCCTGATCCTTTTCCTCCGTTTTCCAGCGTGTTCCTTTTTGTCTTCAGACTTTTCGTCCTGAGAACGGTTTCGTGCGATGATATGCTTTTATCGAGAGTGAATTTGATTTTGTCGTTCCACAGCCAGCGTTTCCTTTCTTTCCCGTTGTTCGCGGCGGAAAAGGGCGAAAACCCGAAATTTCCCTTTCCCGCTGACCTCGTCTGCATTTCGCTCGGGTGCGTGGAGACTTCCAACTGTAATGGAGAGGATTTTTTTTTGTTGGCGTCTCGACATCTTCGGCATATTTATTAGATCTATGACTTCGTGGCTCGTTCCTTCCTGAAATCGGAGGTTAATAAAGAGAATTCTCCCGCACGTTCCTATGTGTAGCGCATTCGAAAAATTACCAGAGGATGTCTGGAAGCTTTTCGAGCGGCATCTTCCGTAATATTTCAGAAATTTATATTGAATCTTTACGTCGATATGAGCTGGAGACGGATCGCTTCCAAAGGCTTCCTGAAACGAGGAACCGATAAATCGCGCATTTCATGAGCAATTAATAAGGAGATAATAATAATTTGCGAGCCGATATTAACTATCGTCGAGCGTGAAACTCCCTCGAGTCTGTTCCTCACTCACTTTCCTTGCAGCCACGAAAGACCGCAACGGAAGTGAAGAATGGACTGGATCGGGAAGGGGGGGGGGGGTGGGGGAC
>CAJPEV010002942.1:25711-36836 GCA_905338385.1 Darwinula stevensoni | reverse complement strand
CAACAAGCTTGTATCTCGTTGGCAGAAGTGTGTTGAAGCGGATGGTGCTTACTTCGATTAAAAATGTTCATTATCAGCTGAGTTACGACCCTTCAAAGTTTGCGATCGAATTCGGATATTTATTTTGGAACAGCCTAATACAAGAGGGCAAGGAGAGAATTATTTCTTACGCCAGCCGTTCTTTGAACGCCGCAGAGAAGAAATACTCCACGACTGAGCTGGAATGTTTGGCTTTATATTGGGGGATCAAGGCGCATCATGTATATCTGTACGGACGAAAATTCCAGGTCTATAAGGACCACTAGGCTTCAACCTGGCTAAAAATTATGAAAAACCCGTCCGGACGTCAGGCCCAATAGGTTCTCGGCCTGTCCGAATATGACTTGTTCCTGTACATGTGCGAGGCAAAGTAAACAAAGCCGACATTTTCTCACGACTGCCTGTCGATCCTCCCGCGGATGAAAACCCAGAGCAGGAGAGAGTTATCAATGTCATCTCGCTACAGGATGACCTAAAACCTGACCCACAGATCCTGAGACATCTATCCCAACCAGGACCCTTGCCTCCTCCCTTCGCTATATGGGTTGAAGCGCGCTTCGACACCCTGTACCGGACTAGAGCGTCAATCGGGGGAGAGCCGTGGTGGGACCTGACGCATCAAGTCACGAAGGATGAGCTACAGAAAAGATACGGATACGGTCGGAATCAAACGATCCATCTAGAACTAGAGCCCCTTTCGGCAGAGGATCGTCTCAAGCTGAACCCGGAGAATCCTCTCTACTGGAATATCCTGCCACCAGTACGAGGACAAAACCGCTCCATTGTCTGGACAATTTCGTCGCACGACGGCAAGCCAGGAATCCTTCAGAAGTCTTAACAAATGCAGCCTTACCTCTCCGCTCCCGGCTCCAAGGACGGAGAAACTTTCTCCGGGACTGCCTAGCAAACAGTATTTCACTGAGAGCACCCAGAGTGTGCAAACTCCCACGCCAGGGGAGAACAGGCCAGTCAGTGGACCCGTTCCAAAGAAACCGCGACTCATCGCCCCCGTCTCAACAGAAGCGACGTTGCGCAAGGCCACGAGACCGGGGCTACCACGAGGAACCAAAAAGGTCAAGACACCGGTTGCAGACACCCCAGCCTCGCCAAAAGAAATCCATTGGAGCGACGGAAAACCCCCTACGCCAGGACGAGATCTTTTTTCGGTATAGAAGATTGGCCATGAGGGCATGGCCCAACAAGGAGAGCTGTGTCACGATATTGTATATAGGGTACTTTTTTTTTTGCTTTAATCCATAGTCCGGAGTCCCAAATGAGTGTATTTTCTCTTGTTGACGGGAGATGGCACCTCTAGCGCCGCATAACTCATTCGCACAAACCGGTGACTGCCACTATGCCCTGTTTGAGAAAGAAGATGGTTCCTCACGTACCGGCCGTATGGTAGAATTCAGGGATGTCCTCCCCGGTAGCTCATGAACAGCTGTTTAGGAGTTAAGTGCGAGGTAATTATACACACCTCCTAGGGAAGTAGAGTCACGCGGGCAAGACAACCCCAGTGCAAACCAGATTCGGACCGCGTCAACCAACCAAAGGAATACACCACAGGCTACTGCCCATCTTTACTAAACGTAATATTTGCTCTCCTAGTTCATGGAACGAAAAAAAAACACTGCAGTGAAGAGGAGGGCCAAGAGCCTTGGCGGATCGTAGTTTCTCAGAGCAATTCCTTTCAGTAGCAGGTACTTTTTATTTTAGCCATACTCTATAACTCAGAGAATGCTGTGCAATAAATTTTAAAGGCATTCCTTATGACAGGAATGATGATTTCTCGTACTTTCATATTCTACTTTTAGCCTTGACCAAAGGATCATCGGAGAAGAAAAAACTCTCTCCAAGAAAGAGACGATTGCGAATAAAAATACCGGGAGCCATTCAGGCACAATGGGGCGTTTCTGGCTCAGGTCAGGGTCAGTTTTATCCACAATGGAATGCTTATTTAAATTATAAAAAAAACTGAGAACGGTGCTTTATTTTCATACTGCATAGTTCACCTGTAATGCGAATCGGGAGCTTTAGCACATGGGATACCATCAATTTTGGAGCAGGAAATGTAGAAGTCATTCGCCACACGACATAAAAATTCAGGTTTTCTTCCCTCTAAATTCTTGGATTTTGTAATAATTTTAAAACCACCAAAAAATAGAAATATCAAAGAACAATCCCCTGATATATTGCAGATTTCACATGGCTGGAGCCATTTCATGAAAATGGCATTAGCCTTTCAGGTATTGAGCCTACTGATGGTGGTGCCAATTTGTCCGATGAGAGCATCTGCTCTTCTACGGAGAGCATTGCCCCTTCAGATCAGATGCGCTCTCATTAAATCTTTAGCATGCATACAGGGAAATAAAAAGTTTCCGTCCGTACATCGGTAGATCAGCACATCCTGCTGAAGACAGGCCGGTCATATCAGAGGCCAGGGGCAAATACTCGTCCTCTCACCCAGCTACCCCTTCACACTTCAGTTTACAAATTAGTATCCCTAGTCAAATAATAACCATGTGTAACCTATCAATAGCTAAAGGTTATTTCAAAAATTTACTTAGACTGTGAGCCGTAAAACTTCATCCCATCTCAGCCCGCCTGTGAATCTTTCAAACCTTTCATTGGAAAATTGATGGAGACCATGTAAAGACATCTCTCGGGGTTTCTGGCCATAATTACGATACTGGGAAGACCACATCTTCCTCTTCTCCCGCATAGGCTACCATTTTGTCTTAGCTTTTTGGAGAATGATGATCAAAGCAAGATGATTTTGAACGTGAAAAGTATACTTTGGGGGAGTGCTGGGCTTGCTGTTTTCGAGAGAACCGCACGTGTTTGCTAAAAAGAACATCAACCCAGTCCATCACACCATCCATGTTTTTTCATGGGTGTTTGGTCTCTTGGATAGCGGTCAGCCCATATTAAAAACATACTCTGAGCCAATCAGACTTTTCTCACTCAAAAACGTTATTGAGAAGTTTAAAATTTTTTTCCATCTTTTCGTGACCGACACAGTCCATTTTTCGGAAATGAGATGACCCCATGGAAAATTTCAATTTCTCATTAGTGACAGAAAAATGCTTGAAATACGCCACTGCTGAAAGGTATCTCCTAAATTAGCGAGGGAGCTTAACATGAAAAATGTAATCTCTAGATCACGATTACCTTTCACAGAATATTGACTGAATGATTGACTCTTAGATATTTTCTCAAATTTTACCCTACAGAGACGTGTAATATTACATTATGATGAATTGGTGCTAGAAAAGTTCTTAAAATCTAAGGAGATCGATTAGTGTCCCATGTCTAGAAATCCTCATATTCCATTTAATCACCACATGAAAATTAACTTTTTTACTGTAGTTGAGACAAATGCAAAGATCAGCTCATCCAATGGCTCGGAGTCGCCTTCGTCTGAATACAGAGAGGAAAGGAGGGAGTCCATGAAGGACCAAGTTTCCATTCCAATAATTCTTTATTGGCTGTTACACAAGCCCTTATGCCATACTTTCAATCCCACAGTACTAGTTCGTCTATTGCTTGGAGATGGCATTACATGTCGAGGTGAGTTATTAGCAGGCAAACACCAGAACTATTTATTTCTGATGAATTATGAGCATAGTATCCTATCTTATCGGATTCACACATCTTTATATCGGTTCAGCGAAGGAATTTTAGAAGTACAGTAAACATTTACGGGTTCTGCTATTTCTTTGCATCATAGGAGAGATGGTACCAGTCTGTCACAAAAGCAGGCAGAGGAGGAACTGTGAGCATCGAGTTCCAATGTCATGGTTGCCTCACACGGACGATGCGTTTTGAATCCTCCCTACTCTATGCCTCCTCTAAGAAAATCCTTGACAGCTATGCTTGCGGGTGGAAAGTCTGATCCCAAGATTGACCCATCATCAATACCAACGCCTATTCGGGATGGGACTAGGGATGGAGAACGAAACGGTTAAAACCTTCGGACGCACAATCGAATTCATGTTTCCATACGTACAAAAAACGGTGGACAACATGTGACTTCTATCGGAACTTCCTATTTCATGAGCTGGCTTGCGTTTCATCTCCAGAGCACAGGAGCACAAGTTATGGCGTGTGGAAGGCCTGTGGAGCCCAAAAACAAAAATCTTTTCCTTTGTCATCGGGGACTTCATGACAGGAGGATGCCTTTTATCCTCCATCTGTCTCATCGTGGTCGAGACACTGTATGCCGCATCCCTTTGTATCAAGGGACTTCAAAGGTTAGCAGATGGTTATGCTGCTTCTCGAGGGTTTAAATTTCTTAAATACCACGGAGTTCACGTGGAAGCGAACTGGCAAGATAAAGACTCTAACGGTGTAAAGAGTTTTCGCAAGTTCTACACTGATAATGTCATATCCAGCGAAAGACATGCTGCTCGAGTCCATACTAAGGAGCTTGAAAAATATTCAAGGTATAAATCACCCCCTAAAAAGCATTGCAGATGCATGGTAACAAAACAAAATTGCAGTGTTCTGGGAAGTTTAGAGAGATCGGGGAGGACACACAAGAACAGGACTCCTTGCGGATGTCCCTCTGAGGCATTCATTCGATACCAATGAATTTTTTCTCAGCCTTTGTCGATGCTGATAATGCCAGGAACCCTCAAATATTCAGAAACAATCTCTTGAGACTAAGCCTACATCATGTAAAAGATGAGCATGCATGGTATAGAGAAGTGGACACTGAAACTTGTCCATTCACCAAGAGTTTTGTAGGTGCTGTAAATGTGAGGCAAATGGTCTCCTGCACTTAACACAACGTAATGCATACAAGTCCACAATGGTACTCAATTGCCCACTGCATTTACAATTATATCCAATTGAGTGCAAGAGGAGAGCAGACGATGCAAAGTCATTCTGACCTTGGAAAAGGTCATAGCAACATGCTCGAACATAGCAAAAGGCCATCGCAACATGCTAATGTCTACATCCGTTTTAGATCCAAATCCATCCAGCTAGAACGCTTCACTGCTCACTTTCCACTAACCTGGGAACCCTTCAAAGCGCTGTAAATTGGGCAAGCGATATTCATGGTCCCCATTATTACTGGGTGAAGGATTTGTGCCGAAAATTAGACATCCTCGTGACAGACGTAATGCTGAAGAGCACATCTTAAACTTTGGAAGACACCGACAGAAAACAGATGAAAAAAAAATGAAACAAAAAAAGTATCGCGTGGACCTGAAGAAGGCGAGAACAGAGGAGGTAATTAAAGGAAAAGGTGGGCAAAGACGGAAGCTTTCTCCCACGACTACGGTCTCGATCCAGATGAGTGAACAGCTGACTTGGATGATGAAGAGGAGGCAAAGGCCTTTTCTTCGCCTAAATTCATATGTAGACATCCTGAGGCGGAGGAACGCCGACATAGGAAAGAAGAGAGGCCATCATCCATAAAGAATGCGATGTGGAACATACGAAGAGAGGCCGCTTGCCCTGGAAGAAGAGACAGTCCACTATCTCCAGGAAATCTCAGGGTACCTGAAGCAGATAGCCGAGAACGGAATTCACGTTCGAAGAATCGCAGATACTTATGGGTTTGTTGAAGAAACAGAGTGTGCCATTCAAAGCGGGGCATTTTCCACATTATGCAGAGTGATTCTTTCGGCACTAGACCCAAGAAAATGCGAATATTTCAGCAAGTTATGAACGTATAATTATGAAATTTGCGTCAGAGGAACATGGGAGATTGGGAAAGGAGGGGGAAAAATCCTAGCGTCGTCGGGACAACGACTGGCGTCTGGCGCCATGTCGCGCGCCGCCGTGTCTACACTGCCTCTGGCGTGGCAATAGATCCCTGTCATTGTGTTGTGTGGTAGTGAAGGAGAATGGTGTACACAACAGAGGAGCGTGTATTCATCGTTCGTAATTACTGGGTGACAGGTTCCTTTAAACAGTGTTAGGCCGCATTTTTGAGGAAATATGGCGGTAGGAAGCCACCAGCAAAGCAGACGATTGCAAATTTGGTGAAGAAGTTAGAGACGACAGGAAGCGTTCTTGATATCCATGCAGGTGGCAAACCACCGATGTCGGATCAAACAGTGGCGGACGTAAAGCAACGCTTACAACAATCACCAAAGAAATCCTTACGCAGACTTTCTCAGGAAACTGGTTTGTCTTACTCAACCTGTCAGAGAGCGGCAAAGAAGGCAAAGTTGAAGGGCTTACCGCGTTACCGTCGTCCAGGAATTAAAGCCGTTAGATGCACAGAAGAGAATGGCATATTGCGAATGGTTCATGAATCTCTTTGGCGAAGACGACGAACTGCTGGACATAACATGGTATTCAGATGAAGCTTGGTTTCACTTAAGTGGTTATGTGAACTCCCAGAATACACGCATATGGGCAACAGAACACCCTCATGAGATTCATGAAGCGCCGCTCCACTCGGAAAAGACAGGTGTGTGGTGTGCAATCTCCAGGCGTCGCATAATCGGTCCAATTTTCTTCCACGAGACTTTGAATACTGCTCGCTATCTGGAAATCTTCAACGAATTTGTGAAACAACTTGATGACGACGAGCTCCGAAACGGCTATTTTCAGCAGGATGGAGCCACATGCCACACGTCGAATGAGAGCATGACTGAAATCGAAAGCTTTTTTGATGACCGGATTATTTCGAAAGGCTTATGGCCGCCAAGATCTCCTGACTTAAGTCCGCCCGATTTTTTCCTGTGGGGCGCCTTAAAAGGAAAAGCTTATGCCAACAAGCCACGCACCATACAGGAACTGGAAAACAACATTCGACGAGAAATTGCTGCTATTAGTGAGGACGTCTTGCAGGCCACTTTCGCAAACATGAAGCGTCGCGTTCAGCTCTGCCTGGACAGTGGTGGCGAACATTTCCAGCATCTCCTCTAGTATTGACATGCTCCTTATGAAGCAAGGTATGTAGTCGTGTTCAAAATCTTATGTTATGCATAGTATGCATAACATGCTTAAAATGCTATGCATGTTCAAAATCTAATGAATAGTCTTTGAGATATTCGCATTTTCTTGGGTCTAGTACCGAAAGAATCACCCTGTATGTGGGTTATTTCAAGATGACAGAAGCACAGAGAAAATAAATCCATCTAAAATTTATATTTTTTTTACCGTTTTAACAGCCATGAGCCTGCAGCAGCATAGCTATGGGACGAACTGAAATATTACATCGATGGTTCCCTAAGTTGGTGGAATGATGGAGAAATCCGTCGCTTGCCACCCTGCGAATTCCTGCAACTCTCGTCCCATGTGAGCAACTCTTCTCAAGATCTTGATTTCTTGCAAACAAATATCAACGTTCTCTGTCGCCACGCATGCACGATATGTTCTCCCTCGCTTTGAAGAGCGAACGATTATATCAAGCATGCAAGTGCCTTAATTCGTTCGCGTCAGAAGTATCACCAAAATAAAGCGATTCTGTCCTGAAATAAATTCATTGTGGGACTAACTGAGCCTGTATATGACAGGTGACTTGCTATAAACGTTTGCATGGGAAAACTCCAACAATGAGTGCTTCGACCAGTTTTTACGGGACTACTGCAGCCAAGGAAGTCTTTCAACACCTGCCTATTCTACTATATCGCAGCTGGCGGTGCCAGTATTTTAATGACGGAAGGGTAACTTTTATTCGCCGGTATGAACGGCTAGAAATTGATTGTGGTAGATACACTGGACAAGTGTTGTTGCCTGTAACAAGGCTTTACCATACAAAGGTCAAGTCGTCGGACTCGCCCAAGAAGCGTCGTAAGGTACTCCGGGCGAAGCGCAAGCGGTTTCAGGACAATGCAGCTGCCATAGAAGAAAACACATACGAAAAAGAAGCCCACTGCTAATGTTTAGGACACTCGAAAACTTGAAAATCCATGCGTCTCCTTTTTAGCTATTGAAATGTTTAAACGCGATACTCTCGGTAGTGATCTTCATCTTCAGCCGCTGGCGCGAACCGAAATAGCAGAGTTGGGGCACGAACGCTCCAGCATGCATTAGGGACCTGCCCTTTTCAAGGCCACAATTTTTCTACCTTAGTGGTCAAGAGTATACTACCCTTCAAATGGAAAAGTGCTTAATCCTGTCTCCTCTGCTACCAACTACTACCCTCCCTGGATACACATATTAATGCCTATGCTTTAATAGTAGCAAATCCCACAACATGTATAATTGTGAATGGACGTGTCATGAGTAAAAGTAAGTAATCGAATATAACCTTAATAGAGCTTTGTGGCTCCCGCGGGACATTATTTTGTTCGCGGCCCTGCATGGGTTCTGCCCATGTCAGGGTTTGGCCCACATAGCCCTCCATTGTTTTTCTGGGGTTGTGACCTCCCCCTTCTGGCTACGCCGTCTTTCGTCTCGTGTCGTCCGTCCATGTGAGCATCGAGTTCCAACGTCATGGTTGCCTCACACGGACGATGAGTTTTGAATCCTCCCTACTCTATGCCTCGTCTAAGATAATCCTTGACAGCTTTGCTTGTGGGTGGAAAGTCTGACCTCAGGATTTACCCATATTCATTACTGTGGGCTTCACGGCGGACCCACCCCCTACCGTACACCTCCCACCTCCAAAAAACCTCCCCCGGACCGGGACAAGGGAGTGGAGTTAAGACTAGATGGTGGACAGACACAGTGTGGATGTGATCGTGTGACATTGTATAACGGTGTGTATTGAATGTCTGGATTGTATAGTCCTGTAAATTATTCCCGTCGCCCGCGACTTACCCACTTCTCTCCTGCCTGGTGCCTGTAGAGTATACGAGTGAGTGGCATACATTCAATATATCTATTGTTATTGTTGCTGAACAGCCTAGTCCTCCCGAATCTCACCGGTACTTATTATATACGGACTGACTCCAATTAGATAAGACCTTCTTACGTACACAGAGAGCACGCGATCCCATTCGGCGGCCTCGCCCACAATACCAAAGCCTATTCGGGATGGGACTAGGGATGGAGAACGTAACGGTTAAAACCTTCGGATGCACAATCGAACACATGTTTCCATACGTACAAAAAACGGTGGACATGTGACTTCTCTATCGGATAATCATCAGTGCACAGGTGCACCCATTATGGCGTGTGGAAGGCTTGTGGAGCCCAAAAGCAAAGAGTTCTCCTTTGTCATCAGGGACTTCATGACAGGAGGATGCCTTTTATCCTCCATCTGTCTCATCGTGGTAGAGACATTGCCGCATCCCTTTGCTAACTTTTGAAGTCCCTTGATACAGAGGGCCATGCTGCTTTTCGAGGGTTTAAATTCCTTAAATACCCCTTTTTGGAAGTGAACTGGCAAGATAAAGACTCTAACGGTGTAAAGAATTTTCGCAAGTCCTATCCTGATAATGTCATATCTAGAGTCACAATATGCGAAGGACATACTGCTCGAGTCCACACTAAGCAGCTTGAAAAATATTCAGGGTATAAATCATTCCCTAAAAAGCATTGCAGATGCATGGAAACTAAAAATCCCAGAACACTGCAATTTTGGTTTTGAGAGATCGGGGAAGACCCACAAGCCTCCACAGGCCTCCTTGCGGATGTCCTTCTGAGGGATTCATTTTTTTCTCAGCCTTTGTCGATGCCGATAATGCCAAGGACCCTCAAGTATTCAGAAACAATCTCTTGAGTCTAAGCCTACATCATGTAAATGATGAGCATGCATGGTATGGAGAAGTGGACACTGAAACATGTCCATTCACCAAGAGTTTTGTAGGTGCTGTAAATGTGAGGCAAATGGTCTCCTGCACTTTACACAACGTAATGCATACAAGTCCACAATGGTACTCAAGTACCCACTGCATTTACAGTTATATCAAATTGAGTGCAAGAGGAGAGCAGACGAAGCAAACTCATCCTGACCTTGGAAAAGGCCATAGCAACATGCTCGAAGTTGCTCATGATGGCTACATTCGTTTTAGATTCAAATCCATTCAGCTAGAAAGGCTTCACTACTCACTTTCCACTAACCTGGGAACCCTTCAAAGCGCTGTAAATTGGGCAAGCGATATTCATGGTCCCCATTATTACTGGGTGAAGGATTTGTGCCGAAAATTGGACATCCCCGTGACAGACGCAATGCTGAAGAGCATATCTTAAACTTTGGAAGATACAGACAGAAAACAGGGAATGAAAAAAAAGAGACAGAAAACAGGGAATGAAAAAAAAAGAAACAGAAAAAAGTATCGCGTGGACCTGAAGAAGGCGAGAACAGTGGAGGTAGAATAAAGGAAAAGGTGGGCAAAGACGGAAGCTTTCTCCCACGACTACGGAGATTAAGACTTCCCCACCCCTGCTTAATTTTTGTCCGGAACGGAATAGACGAGCCCTCCTGTTACATCTCCACTCAATTGGAAATGAGAGCGACAGCCACCACGGGACTTCTTCGTCGCCGGGAGAGGCGGGAGGCAGCAAGTGATTTCGCGGCAGGCTCGGCGAGAGTCCTGTTCACAACACAGGTCGCACCAGCCTCTCTCCATCTTCACTTTGTCTCCAATTCAAAAGAAATAGCCATGATGGACAGACGCTGAAAACTAACGAAATTTACAGCCACCTGGAACGATTTTATTTTAAAATCATTGTATTTTGCAGCTCTCTCGGCGGCGGATGACGTCACATTCTTGTTTATCCCTTCAGAGGAGTATGTGACTTCGATCAGAGAAGTATTCGAGGGGAGAATCCGAGTCTGGCGATTTTCTTTTGATTGAGTATAAAATATATTGTTTCATATGCACAATGTTTTTCGTTTTATTTGGAAAGCGCCAGAAAACTCCGGATCGTTGGGCGATTATCATACTTGCCCGAATGACCTACTCTGCTGTCTATGCAATTTCGATGCGACACGTTAATGATCATTGTTGAATCGATGGTTTCTGATTATTCATGCGCTCCCACGTACGATTCTACCTCTACAGAATCAAACGACGTTGACTGAAAATTTTGCACACCATGACGAAGTGAACGCAGACGTTCGGTGGCCATGCAATAGGCAGTGATTGATAGACACGTGCAATGTTTCTCCTGATGATGCAGCAGTGCAACTGTCTATACATATTTCTCCATTGTACTATATTTCTTTTCA
>CAJPEV010002942.1:0-25538 GCA_905338385.1 Darwinula stevensoni | reverse complement strand
AAAAACCTCCCCCGGACCGGGACAAGGGAGTGGAGTTAAGACTAGATGGTGGACAGACACAGTGTGGATGTGATCGTGTGACATTGTATAACGGTGTGTATTGAATGTCTGGATTGTATAGTCCTGTAAATTATTCCCGTCGCCCGCGACTTACCCACTTCTCTCCTGCCTGGTGCCTGTAGAGTATACGAGTGAGTGGCATACATTCAATATATCTATTGTTATTGTTGCTGAACAGCCTAGTCCTCCCGAATCTCACCGGTACTTATTATATACGGACTGACTCCAATTAGATAAGACCTTCTTACGTACACAGAGAGCACGCGATCCCATTTGGCGGCCTCGCCCACAATACCAACGCCTATTCGGGATGGGACTAGGGATGGAGAACGTAACGGTTAAAACCTTCGGACGCACAATCGAACACATGTTTCCATACGTACAAAAAACGGCGGACATGTGACTTCTCTATCGGATAATCATCAGTGCACAGGTGCACCCGTTATGGCGTGTGGAAGGCCTGTGGAGCCCAAAAGCAAAGAGTTCTCCTTTGTCATCAGGGACTTCATGACAGGAGGATGCCTTTTATCCTCCATCTGTCTCATCGTGGTAGAGACATTGCCGCATCCCTTTGCTAACTTTTGAAATCCCTTGATACAGAGGGTCATGCTGCTTTTCGAGGGTTTAAATTCCTTAAATACCCCTTTTTGGAAGTGAACTGGCAAGATAAAGTCTCTAACGGTGTAAAGAATTTTCGCAAGTCCTATCCTGATAATGTCATATCTAGAGTCACAATATGCGAAGGACATGCTGCTCGAGTCCACACTAAGCAGCTTTAAAAATATTCAGGGTATAAATCATTCCCTAAAAAGCATTGCAGATGCAGTGTTCTGGGATTTTTAGTTTCCATGCAATTTTGGTTTTGAGAGATCGGGGAAGACCCACAAGAAAAAGCCTCCTTGCGGATGTCCTTCTGAGGGATTCATTTTTTTCTCAGCCTTTGTCGATGCCGATAATGCCAAGGACCCTCAAGTATTCAGAGACAATCTCTTGAGTCTAAGCCTACATCATGTAAATGATGAGCATGCATGGTATGGAGAAGTGGACACTGAAACATGTCCATTCACCAAGAGTTTTGTAGGTGTTGTAAATGTGAGGCAAATGGTCTCCTGCACTTTACACAACGTAATGCATACAAGTCCACAATGGTACTCAAGTACCCACTGCATTTACAGTTATATCAAATTGAGTGGAAGAGGAGAGCAGACGAAGCAAACTCATCCTGACCTTGGAAAAGGCCATAGCAACATGCTCGAAGTTGCTCATGATGGCTACATTCGTTTTAGATTCAAATCCATTCAGCTAGAAAGGCTTCACTACTCACTTTCCACTAACCTGGGAACCCTTCAAAGCGCTGTAAATTGGGCAAGCGATATTCATGGTCCCCATTATTACTGGGTGAAGGATTTGTGCCGAAAATTGGACATCCCCGTGACTATGGTATCCGTGAGAATTGGCATTGACCATAGCATGTTTTTGGCAGGAAGGCAGGAGAAAAGCCCAAGTCAGACAAATGTGAGTCAAACATGGTACCATATGACTAATTGAAAATACAAATCTTAATAGAAACTCGTTCTAAATTGTATATTCCACTCCTTCCTATCTTGTATCCTCTTTCTGTAAAAGGCATGCTGTACAAATAAATGGTCATTGAACAAAAAAAATGTTCGGGGAGGGAAAGGAGACTTAGATCATCATGCGCAACCTGAACCTAATAGTGCATTCCTGAGCTTAAGGGCTTAACCAAACCTCCCGGAGCCATCGAGTGGCCAAAAAACAGGCCAGGAATTGAACCCGGGGCTCCCGATAGCCGGTCAGATGTGCTGCCACTACATCATCGAACCCGGGACTTTCAGTCGTACCACTAGATGCCATCCTCATCCATCACAATATGTTAGGAATCGTAAGGATCTAGCCGCAGGAGCTACAAGGCTTTGCCTTTGAGCGCCATAGGCTAAGTCAGGGGTTCTTAACCTGGGGTCCATGGTATGCATAATTGAAAGTGAGCAAAAAAAATCATTTATAACCACAAATCCAGATGTTCCGAAGTTCCTGATAACCTTTTTGCACCTACTTAAGAACCATTAGGCTAGGCCATAAAACCCTGATTCCTGGCACGCCCTGCCCTATCCTTCCTTCCTATACTTTACTTCGAAAAGGTCAAAAGCTGCAGTGGTGGTGGTCGTGTCCGTAGCTGTCACCCCCAACGCGCAGGCCTACAATGCAATCCCCTTCTGGATCATAGGCAACGCCATCCACGGCCTAAAGCGCCAGGCCTACAAGGCTGCGCAGCTACAGCCTCTTGATGAAAGCCTAGCCCATCACCCTCACGTTCACACGTGGTTAGGCCAAGGCCTCAATTGGTACCTTTCAATTTCATTTGCTCTTTGTATTTTTTATCCTCCATATTTTCAAAACTCTTGCATGCTACCTTCAAGACTGGGAAAACAGGGATTCATCCAATAACATGAGTGATTCTACGCTTGATTCTTACCCGACTCGACTGACTGCGTTGCAGAATTATTTTTTTTCGCTGGATAGAAAACCTTTGGTCCACGAGTAGCTGGCAAGCTGCCCTTAATGCAGTGCACCAGAGAAGCCTTGCCAAAGCTTTATTAGTGAAACATTATCTTATATATAACTTCTTAATCAGATATTGGGTATATAAGCGGTAACGTCACGAATTTCTGACGTTTGCTGTTCATGGACGCGGAAACAACGGAGTATTTCATTTACTTTAAATCACACTATTTGAGTAACATGTACAGTGGAATAAGAAAATTGGTGAAATTTACATCGACTGGGAGTGTTCACAATCAGTCCGGCCGAAGACAGCAACAGACGGGGAAACATCTGCAAATGAGAAGGCTGCATTTGCAAAAAGTTCGCAGAGAAGCAGCCGTCGTATGTTTCATGAAGTTGGAGCTAGCCAAAGCAGCATTGTGCGGATTTAGCAAGCCAACAAGTGGCACCCATGCAAAATTCAAATGCATCTGCACTTGTCAAAGACGATCCCGACCGTCGAGTCCGGTTCTGTGAATGGTCGTCGGTGATTATTGCAGAGGACCTCAGATTTGCCTCACGAGTTCTACTTAGCAAAGTGGTGGAAAGTCACGGTTTGGTGTGGGATTTGGGGTTTACGAATCATTGGTCCCATCTTCATTGATCGGAACTTGGTGATAAATACCTGGGAATGTTGGAAGAAGTTGTTATGCCATCTTTGTTGAATGTGGATGGCGATTCCCCTGACTTTCTATCAACAAGATGGGGCTCCGGCCCATTTCCCTGTGCAAGTTCGAGAATGGTTAGACATTAAACTTCCAATTAAGAGACGCTTGTGAGTCAATCCAAGCCCATGTCCTAGAATCAGTTCACAGCGAATTTGAAAAAAAAATCCAGAAATGTCTGGAGAAAGACGGACAACATATAGAAAACATTGTAACACTTCGAACAATAAACACACATTTTGAGCTCAGTCCCCTATATGTCCTGACTTTTGCCTCACCCTGAACACTCAATTCTAGGCTGAGGTCGACATGCTCCAAAAAAAGAGAACAAGGAACTGAACGAAAAACCGTTGAAAGCAGCCTTCTCCTCAAACACTGAAGGAGATGAGAGGATGGTCCGATATTATATTGGACTTCCCGATGCACCAACCTTCTATATGTATTGTTGAATCTGCTTCGCGGATTCCCCATCCACTATCATGCAACATAGGTCCCAGCAATGAACCGGGCTGATCGGTTCCTACTTGTACTGATGAAGCCGAAACTAAACCTGGATCATTTGGACCTGTCTGTGCGCTACGTCACAAGTACGGGAAACATCAGTAATATATTCATAACTTCGTGCAAGGCACCTTCATAATATCTTCAACATTGAGCACTTTCCCGGCGAGAAGGGATTTTTTGCAAAATGCTCAATCTCCTCCTGCTTGTTTCATCCCATTCAGTTTACGAGATGCTTTAAAAGTAAGAGAATAGTTAGCTGTGACCGACTGGTGTGGTGGGACAAGGACACCGTGTGCAAGAGAAATTGTGGAGTTAATGAAATGATATCCGACTTGCATTTCAATTTTGTAGACAGTGTGCATAAAAATCTGATTCTAGCTATTCAATGCACACTATTATTATGGCCAATTCTGCAGCAAAAGATACACTTGGTTGAGGACAAAAGATGCGACGGATGGGTGCGAGACAAGAAGTCAAACACATTAATGTATATCTGCACTCCAGCAGGTCATTGGGGACTAAAGGATTACGACACCCCTCAGTTAGCCGAGTGAGATCATTAGGAATAATCATGGACGATCTGTGGCGTCCTCTTCTTGCTTGCGAAAGTCGTCAGGATCGTGGTATAATTGAATACCTTACCCTTCTCTACGGAACTCACTAACGTCAGGCCTATGTTTAACTTTTCCCGTTCGAAAGAAACTCAATCTTCGACCTACGGACCAATTACGGCCACAAGGGTTAATCCCCGGCTTACGAAACACCGCGTCGAGGACGTGTAATGTTATTCCAACCGCAGTCCTATTCAGTCTCTCATGGCCCATTCACCAAAGAACATGTAAAGTTAAACCGAATGCTTTTCTCTCTTTTTCGAGTTTCATGAACCATTTCCGTGCGGACAAAGAACATTAGGCCTATCCAGAGTTCTACAAACACTGTCGATTCGTTCCGAGAAAAAAAAAAACCCTTAGAAAGTGCGACATACAGCTGGTCGCCATTCTGTTGATTTACAGTTGTCGGAATGTGAAAATAGCTCATTCTATCAAATCGATCGGCCACTGCTGGCCACCGTTTCGATCTCAGCTCATTTACTGAATTTGGATTCATCATGTAATTAACTCAGCCACGATAAAACAGAAGGTCCAAACACCTACATTAACATGTTGCGTACCGGACATTTTACCCCGTCGATCCCCCGCTCCGACCTAATCCTCAGTTATATTAGCCTGAAGGTCGAACATACGGCCAAAGGCAAGGAAAAAAAGGACTCAAAAACGGAATCTCCGTGAACGGTACAAAAAGTGTTAAGACCGAAGAAGTCATAAATCTGGCTTAACTAAGGCACGATATCCTGCAACTGGTTATGGCCGGAGCCCATCGCGCTAAGCCTAAATTAACGCCGTCTAATTTTGTTTTTAAATGGCCCACTGGAAGCAACAAATTTGACTTTTTGTCACCTCCAAGTCAATATCTTTCATTCGTTAGGAAATTTTCAGAACTGAAATAGGAGTTGCTACCCAGGGGAGGAAAAAAAATTACCGGCTTGAAATCGACATCTCCGAAAAGCAAGATTCAGCGATCTCCACACCCCCAGGGAGATGGAGCTTCAAATTTGATTAAACAATTCTGTGTTGAGAGAGAAAAAAGTGTGCATATTTCGTTTCTATCGATTCTCAGAGAAATAAGAGACGGTTGAAATTTGTCGCCGGAAGGGGTTAAAGAAAGATGAGGACCATCGCCAAGCTCCATTATCATCGAATCATCCCACTGGCCCTGTTCTTTCCCCTGTGTTGCACCCCACAACTTGGAAACCTATACGCCCCCTATCCCATTCAGGTAGGATTCCTTTGCGGAGCCAAGTGGCGAAGAATGTGTACGGCTTCATGCGAGCTGAAGCTGAGAGCAGAGGTACACTGAGGAAAGTTTCGGCAGTGTCACAAGGGAACCATGATGCAACTGGAATTGCGAAGGAAAACCATCTTGGAGATACATTATTCCTGAAAGGTTCGAACGACACCACAGAAGAAACGTAGAGTCGTTGGCAGTCTCCAGGAAATGGTTTCTTTCTCTATGAACTTGGTGAGACGGACAGTATTAGATTTTTATGTGGAAAAGATCATTCCTACAACAGACATGCTACTGGATCGCCTGAAGTCACGAACTGCCGGAACCCAGATTCATTTCCGTATAAACGGACCACTCCATGAGCTCCTGAAGCACTTCGATTTCACATACCGCATATACAAGCGTAATGTCATCATCGGAATTCCTCGCATCGCTGCTCTCCGTCACCGGTTCCTACGTACTCGTAAAATGGCCCGAGTGAGAGCGCAAGGACGAAACATGGTTTGAAACACTTGCATTCCCATAGAAGCTTTGGCGCGACGGATCCGCCAGTTGCACTATGGACATGAAACAGGGGGGAACGGCTCCTGATCATGCAGGAAGGGAACGATTTTGTTAATTATTGACTCATGGTCATCTACAAGAGTTTGAAAGAAGCTAGCTTGGACACGAATGCATAAATGTATGAGAAACTGTTTCGAGATAAATTAATACCAAATATTCCTCCTTACTCGGTCATTGTCATGAACTATTCCTCATACCATTCCATTATTCTCGAGGGACTTGAATTCCTGCCGTGATTGAACGAAAGTTGGCAACCCTGCTTTTCAAGGCAAAACCCTTCGTTCAACATGTTTAAGGTGTTAACACTGAATCACCGAGGTCTGTCTTTTCATCGAAGTCGAAGCCTCAAGGGCGTCTTTTGGGATCGAATACACTATACATGTCTTGGAACGCCATACCAGGTCTCGTAATTGGGGAGGGGATTTTCCGGGCGAAGAAAGTTGGTCTAGACCTTAGCAAACCATTGTTCGTAGCTTTAGACTGGGCCGACCTTCTTAGGTACACTCTGCCATAGAAGTACAATTTAAATTTGCCCATTTGCATGGCAAGCATGGCCTTGAAATCGAGGGCCTGTTTGCACGAACTTTACACATTCTTAGTTGGCTCAAGTAGCATAAGGCTGAAAATTCACGTGGTTAAGGAGAAGTTTTTCTTATGATCTGAAAGCGTAATGATGTCAGACAGGGCTGTTCGTAATCAAAGGTTGGTAAGACATACCTACCAAACTTGAAATCCATCCATTCCATACCCTACCATAATAGTGTAATGGCCCAGCCGGCACGACACCCGGTGAGTGGCCTGGCAGGACTGCCGGGATGCGAGGGAAGAGCTTCCTATGAGTCGCCCAGGGAGACCGCAGTATATTGACCCTTGACCCCCAATCGAGAGATCTCTCTTAATAACCCTCTGTATGTCTTTTGTTCTCAGGCACCTCTCTTTTCATTTCCGTCTGGCACTCACAGACTAGAGGCAGAGTTATGCTTATATTTTAATCAAGTAATTCGGCGTCCAAGCGCCAAGAAAGGATGGCCTGTACCGCAAGATCTCACGCGCCTGAGGAGTGAGGTTATCCCCCTTTTGTTTCTATCGAGGAGAAGAGAGCTGATTACAGCCCACTCATTATCCTTTCCGCTTATCGTCCACGGGCGATAAGCATCTACCCCTTTACCCTACGGGATTAAACATTCCCGACGTCCTGAACCTTCTTATCCCTCGAGAGTAGACATTCCTGATCCCTTTCGTCTCATGGTGTAGATATCCCGATCGTCATCTTCCAGGATCAATGATTGATTGGCCGAGGACTATTGTTTGTGTACTAGCTAAACCGCTCAACGACGTGCTTTTATCCCCTTCGTGCGATCTTGGCCGCTGTACCTTGTTTTTTTTTTTAAATAAACCCAGATTTGTATCAGCCCTGACCAGTGTTGTGATTCTCACCACCAGTAGAGGAGAACGCATGGAACCGTAACAATAGTATCACGGGAGCAGTAAGTAAAATAGATCTTAAGACCGCCCAGAAGCATCTCGGTGTATATGTCTAATTTATGTAAATTGTCACATTTAAGTTATTGTATAGATAGATTTATGGTACCAATCGGACCAACATTAAATGGAACGGAAAAGATACGGAACTGCCTTAAGTTGATTAAGGGACACCGGTGAGTTAGGCACCGGGAAGAGGAGTGACCTCCCAGGCCACTAGCAAGCAAAAAAAGACAACAACCGGATCAACGACCAAAAAGCAAGCGACCGAGAGAAACGGCACGAAACAACCTCTCTAGCGACCTAACAGTAACCCAATTAGATCCGAAGAATCCAAAGCACAACCCCCTGACGACCACACTCCCTAGCTCTGACCCGTGAGTAGTCCCAGCTGCGCCCAACAGACCGTCCACTGACCTCAAGCACGGCGAGCGACCGTATCGGCGATCCCGATCCTGTCCTTGGTGACCATCGGCCGAGAGCCCTTACCCGCCTCCCAAACTCCCGAGCTGACCAGCCGGCCTTCGTCCCCAGCGAACGCAAGGCCCTAGGAAGCGTCATCCCTTTTCTCTTCCCCCTCATAGGATCAGTGACCTCCCCCGAAGGAAGAGACACCGACATTGTCGGAAACTTCAAGTTCCGACAGCGGCCCTGAACTGGTCGTCGACTAGAAGACTCGACTCAACGACTAACTCTTCTTTGCGTGTGCGGCGAGGGAAAGAAGAAAAATAAAATATACGTTTGGTACTGTTGACGTACGTGTACTTTTCTAAGCCCCTCCACCCGGACCCACGGTGTCTCGAGTACCGTATACCAGACGCGAAATAAAAGAGGAAACAGGAAAGCCCGGTCGCCCGTAACAATAAAATATGCTAATGAGATTAATGGTAGTGTAGCCTCTGGCCTACAGAGCTTTTGCCCCTTCAAGGGACATAGGCTAGGTAGGCCCTGGAACTACTTTGCGTTCCTTTTCCGGATCATAGGCTTAGTAGCTGACAGACCTACGAGCCTTTTCCTTTCCATGTTATAGGCAAGGCGCGTTTCGTGATTCCTCCATGCGAATGATTTGGCTTACAAGCCTATGCCTTTCAACGACCTAAGATGGTTGAGGTGTACCTAACAGCTTAACAATACGTGATGAGAAGCGGCGTGGCTGCGTAGGTCTGCCCTGAGCAATGAACAAATTGAAGATAATGATGAGGGAAGAGGTGCGTTAATTGCAGAGCAACATGAGGCTGCGTGGTGAGCAGCGCGTGTACGCGGCGAACCTTCAACCCTACAAGAGTTGCGTTGGTTAGGACGTTCAACGTCATTCCAGCCGTTTCGCATAATCGCGACCCTGTGCATGTTAAAAGCTTTGTTGGGCACTGCCTGGCAATTCATTTGGAAACGGAGGAGGATAATCTTCGGCAAGGTTGTTGTCATGTTCATGTTATGGTGTTCCATTCGAACCCATTGGAGTTGCTACTTATGGGGGAAGACGATGAAAACGCTCGCAGTTATTTCGTGAGTTTAACAGACAGTACACAACAGCACAAACGCGTTCGTTTCCTTTCGTTGCAAAAATTGTCGACATTATCGATAATGTTCCTTACTGCTTCTGTAAATCTGGTGAAGTCTACTGGGCGAACCATATGAGCTCATCGTGGGTTTACCATGCGATTATATTGCAAATAAGGTGAACGAGCTGTTTGGGCAACGACATAGGGTCTGCGATGTTGAAGTGAGAAGCAAACTCGCTCATTCTGTGTCCCAGGAATAAACACTCCAGTTTGGTCAATGAGGACGTATCGTCCCGATTGGGAGGCGAATTGTGCTCACAGCACAGTACCAAAATTGTGAAGAACGATTATGGTGGTGATGACGCCGCTCGGCAGGCCACCTTTCAGTTTGAATTCTGCAACAATCTCAATACTTAGGGTCTCTTCCCACACGCCCTAATCCTAAAAATTGGGATATGTCCTGATGCGTGTAAGGAATCGCATGATTGGGAACGACCTTTGCAACGACACGCCTATGACCGTGAGAGACCTGACTGCAAATGGCTTAATACGAGGGGAGTTTAAATGAAAAAGGGGCAATGTCTGTTACTTTTAGTCTAAGAGGGGGGACTAAAAGTCTCCATTTCAATCGAACCACCCATAGTAGCTGAGGTGATGACGGGTGCGCTTCATGACTGCATTCACTTGCTGCCTAGAGTTTTACTGGACACGTCAACCCAAGTCACCATACCGTTCCCTCTTTGCCAACGTCAATTCCCTATCGAGTTTACTAACTGTATGACTGTGAACAAATTTCAGGGACAGACATCTGATCAAGTCGATTACTACTTCCGGAGCCAGTGTTCATGCAGGGCATTTGTAAATTGCCTGCTCGAGAGTTCGGTCAGAGTATTCGTAGGAGATTCAGGTTATCGATGGACCAAAGCAGGGGAAAACTGATGCTGACACCGTTACCGACGATGTGGTCCTTAAAGGAGCACTTCTTTTGTTTGTCAAGTCCGTTGGTCAGGAATATATTTGTACATTATGATATGAACCTTCTGCTTCGTTCCCACGTGTGTCCTGTTTTCTGATATTTCATGGTTCTTTCCATTTTTATTTACTTCATTTATGTTGAACAAATTTTTATTGCAATTTGCGCATAGTGGCAGATGTAACAGATGTGCATCAGCATATCTTTCGTGCATATATGCTCCATCATGAACTGTATATCAAAGTTTGGCAGCGGGAACCAGGCTGAGACTATTCTTAGTTCTTGAGCTGTGACAAAAAAGTATTTGTACGAGTAGAGGGCCGCTAGTTTAAAGCTCGAAAGACTCATCCATTGCAAAGTAAAAGCACAATCAGGTCAGGCGTGGAGTGGGCACGACATGGCCTGCCTACGTTGGCTTCCATGAAATTTCATGGAAGTCCAACGAAGGTAGGAGGGAAGAGAGCCTTTACTCCGGAGGACGAGCGAACGAGGAGAACGAGACCTAAGAATCGCTTGCTCACGTTCTCCGCTTAGAAAGCGTGATATTTTGAAAGTTTCGTTGGTCACCGAACTTGTTCATGCCCAGTTTCCAGCATCATTGTGCAGGCTGAACGAATAATCATTTCGGCCAGGCTCCCCTGCCTTTTTTTGGTGCCAGGGAACGCTATATCGTCGTCTTCGTGCCACGCAGCCGTTTCGTTGGCTAAAAAGGGTTAAACTCAAATAAGTGGTTCTTCTATAGGGGGCTGAGTATTATTTAAACCCCCACTAATTCATAACTCGTGTTAAAGCACGGAATAAGTTAAAGGCAATGAGTAAGAATATAGTCATGGGTAAGCAAATTCCAACCTTTCATTGGCCAGGTAAGAAAAACATATCTTATATCGCAAAGGATTACTATAAGCTTCTTTTTGATCGGCATCGGTTCCTCGTCCGTCCAGCCTTTGCCATGACGATTAACGTAGTGCAGCTGGAAGAGCAAGATATTCGCGTGAAATCGTTGCTTTATTGAACAATGTGGACCGAATTTTTATTACCAGCCTCATGTTGTTCTGTTGGCCTATGCCCTACGCCTACATGCCCCGTGAACCCATTATTATGCGTGAGAGCTTAAGCGATCGTTCTGGGCGCACGCATTTGTCACAGGTGTGATAATCTAATACTTAATTCCAAAAAGTTGTGTTGGTTGTAACCCCCACGTGCGGGCCTATGATGCAATGCCATTCTGGGTCATAGGCCAAGCCATCCACGGCCTGGAGCGCTACGCCTTTGCAGACCTTAAACTTTAATTCGAAGAGCCCGAGAGTTGTGGTGGTGGTTATAACCCCAGCACGCGAGGCCTACGAGACTATATCACTTCAGGCCATAGGCTAGACCATTCACTCCTTGAATGGCCAAGCCTATTGACTAGAATAGCATGGCCTCAACGCTTTTAGCGCCAGGTCTATCGAGCTATATCAATCTGAGCCATAGGCTTCATACTTAGCTGTGTCAATCCAGTTGAACGTAAGGAGCGTAAAGTTGAGCTCAGGAATGGGAGAGCTATGCAGCCTGCTGGGCAACTTGATGCATGGAACGCAGCACTCAGGTGTCGAAAGCCGGGGGGGGGGGCTGCCGGGAAATGAACCCGGTCCTCCTGCTTGCCGGTCAGGTGTGCTACCATTTACACCACGGAATTAGGGACATTTTGTAAGGCCTCTCTGTCATCTCAAATCACTATAGTCGTTTGCGCAGTGAGCACTGTCAGGCTGTACATTTTGATGTAGGGAGGAGGCATTTGTTTCACAATAGATAAATGCTCCTGCTGCAACTCACACTTTAGCACCAGTGAGAAACACTTTCAGAGCCTCAGGATAACGTGGTGGCGAGCCTTTTTCTGGAATTAATCGCTAGCATTGTGCCGCACATGTTCGAAGGCACAGAGGGAACTTAGTACGGACCATTTCCAGGAACTTGTACTGTTTCAGAATCATTGGTGGCTGCACTATATGCTAACGCTAATAGCATAAGAGCAAGAGTATTGAATGTGCTAGGGAGACGAAATCAGCAAAGTCGTCTTGAGTCTCATGAAAACGTGCTAAAACGTTCACAATGAACGATTGTGGCAATCAGCTGGAATATCATGATGGCGTTTAGGAACAGAATATCTCTGTGTACTGTAAGCTGTAAGTGTATGCATGTAATGAAGCGGTTCAGTTTCGAATGGGTAATGAGGTGAACGGAGAATTGTCAAGGAGACGTTATGCTCACAATAGACAGTTCAAATTTCCATCTATTAGACGGACAGTGTAGCTGCCGCTAGTTATTTAGATTACAATGGAGGCCAAAGGTAGCCTTTTTAGGTAGGTAGCTCAGGGGTTCTGTGCCACATGACAAGCGGGATGGAAAACACAAATAAGTGAATTCTCTCTCGCACGCAACAAATTATACATCTAGTCTTTTATTTAAATTTGAAGAGCCCGAAAGTTGCGGTAGGGGCCGTCACCTCAGCGCGCGAAGCCTAGGAGACTGTCATTTTAGGCCATAGGCTTCATATATAGACGTGACGAGCAAAGGTTGCTACTAATTGAATGCGTGTCACGTTTTCATCGAGCTACTGTAAGTTCTCCATTTGAATACATTCTTTATTGAAGTATTTATTCTGTATGTGTTGTTATTTCGTTAGGCCAGGCATACAATAGTTTTCTATTTGCGCGTTTCATGTCTTGGCCGATTTACTTGAGTTCCCACAATTGATGAAGTCAAAGTAATAACGTAAGTTCTTTGTTTCGTATGTCGCGCAAACGGGGCCGCTCCTCCCATCCAATGATGGCGGTTTTTGCGAGGTGAGGTTGAACGAAAAGGAAAAATGCTGAAGGAGGTCCCACAGAACGGCGATGAGGCAGCCACTGCAGATAAGGAACGATTGGTGCTGGCGCGGAAACAACGTTTGCCACTGCAGTGGCGGTGCGAAGTGCCTACATCGGTGATTCATGAGATGCCAGCCGTACTGGAGTCGAGTTTCAGTGATCATTGATTGTGTTTATGACCCTGAGGTCTGGGTTGGCCGATCAATTGTGAGATGACAACACTCGCAGACTCACTCACCTGGAGATGTCACCCAAATCAGTTCGTCCCCTTGTCCCCAACTCTATTAATGCCCTTCGGATGAAAAGAACACGATTACAGGTGCCTGCAATCTCATTTCTTCAGTTTATTATATATGAAGCAGCAGGAATTTCCCATTCTTCGAAGCAAAATAAGTTGCATAAGCTTTGCTTTAGAAAAACTTTGAGACTTTGAGATATAGTAACCACATAGAATCCTATATGTTGTTGGCTTTCTGCAAGTCCTTGAGGGGAGCATTATTTATTAATGCTAACACAAGCGAAGATTGCAAATTAAGCTTTTTCTGCATCATTTAGGATGGAAATCTTAGGAGTGGTCCACTTCTCACCTGTTTACCCTACTTGATTTCCGAACGAGCCGGTCCAAAGCGTACTTTATCCTTAGAGCTTCAGAAACTCGTGGTCTCAGATTAAACGCTTTCTGTCGCACCCGACCGGAAACTAATTGTCAAATCTCGCTTCGTGCCCGATACACGGGTCGGATCGGTCCTATCGAGCCGATCCGCATCCCGGCCAACCTCAAAATCTTCCCCTATTTTACCGTGGCAATGGTCATATGTCATGATTTGTCGCGTTACCGGTTATGTCGCCGGTTTAAGACAGTGCTTCGACCATGTTTCCAACATCGAGTTGGTACTGAAATATGATTTTTATGCTGGCGTTCTCGAACTTCCCCGCTTTTCGGGGCATTTTAACATTTCTGTGGCGGTATCTACTGAACGTGAGAGAAAGAAAACTTGTGGAGTTTCAGTCAATGGATATGCGTGCACGACCACGTTAAGAAAATGCTGCTTCGCAGGATGCTTCCAGGAATAGTGAAACGGACGAAGAAATAGCAGAGAGTCATGCACAAAATGTTCTCATTCCCCTTTAGCCCGTGTGCGCACGGGCTTTTAGACTTGCATTAGGATACGCAAAGGTTAAAAAGAGTTTTCGTTATTTCTGCAACCGATGCGCCTGCATGCCTTCGTCTTTCGAAGCCATAGGCCATGCAACTAGTCAGCCTACAGGGTTGTGGTTCTCTAGGACGTACTAATTAGAATGCGAAGCTCCGCACCCGCGGAAAGAAACAGGAAAGTATATGTTGCTAGCACTGGCCGGTGAACCGCATGCGGTTGTCAATGTCGAGAGCTTTGCCGAATGGAAGCAACGCAAGGCTGCGTGGTGAGCAGTCGCGCGTTCGCGTAGAACCGCCATATAGTGATAGAACTGCGGTGCCAGAAACATCCAACGTTATTCCAGCCGTCCCGCACGGTCTCGGCACTATGACTGTGGAATGCTCTGTTGTGCACCGCCGGTCTGTTCATTTTGAAGCGGTGAAACGTAAAATGTAGCACAGTTGTTGTAATAAATTATGATATGGTGTTCCATACGAATCCATTGGAGTACCCGCCAAAGTTCAAACACTCTTGATGTAGGAAAATGGTAGGGTTCCCAATTTTCAAGAGTTTGTTAGGCAGTACATGAATGCAATTTCGTTTGCTTCCTTCGATGCAACTATTTTGACATTTCCCGTAAAGGTTCATATTGCTTCAAAGTATCTGGTGAGGTCTATCACATGGCTACGACCAACCTACAACCTTTTCATGAGAATCGTTTCTCTGCAATTTCCAAATCGTAAACCAGTGTATGCTCAAATCCATGTTTATGATGCGGATGAAGCGGTTGAATGGGGCGCATGCAAATTTGTAACGGGGGAATAGTGTACTGTACATAGCTGTTTCTTCAATGACGGACCAGCGGTCTTGGTAATACTTTCCTGCTCACCACGCCTACTCACGTATTGAGTGAAAGACGACTGAATCTTAATGAGCGTTGCTTGGACTGATATTGCTCCAATTCCGCACTTGGTGGTACGACATTTCACATAGTCTTCGATCTGCCATTGGATCTGTTCATGCATAAGACGAGTAACTCGCCCAAAATTGAAGCGGGTGATTCGAACTACCGACGTGATCGTTTGGGACAAGACGCCGATGGGACCTGCTGAGGCACTGGCAGCGATCGAACGGGCGTGGCAAGACGCCGTGGGCGACGGATTCGATGGGAAAGTATTAATAGATGTGCTTGTTGGTGAGACTTGCATTAAGATGTGTCCTTTTGTGGTCTTGGTTCCGAATGATTCATTTGACAGAAAACATGGGTGGTGCTGCTGCAAATGAAATTGGTTTTAATCGATACTTGCACAACGGCGTGGGGTCTGCGACGCCGATCTGCGTCCCGAGAATGGGCGAGATGAGGGAGCGTTAACTCGATTCTAAGTTTAAAAAAAATAAGAGTCGTCACAGTGTCGGCACTGAAGAACGATTATGATGGAATCGGCAGGTCAACTTTTCGGTTGAATTCCTCAACACTCTCTCCATCCGCCGAAACTTCAAATTGGAGGTATTGGGACATTCTGTGTTTTCAAAGAACTTATTTGGTTGGGCACCATTAGTGCCAATGAGTATTGACTCCCACGATCGTGAAAAGTCGAAGGAAACTTGGGGTGGCGAAACAATCACGGTCACTTGGTTTTTCCCTTTAGGAGTGTTCGTATTTCTAAGAATAGCGATTCCTGATCTTTTTTCTGAACATCTTCCCTTGATACGTTTCCTTTTTTTATATCTCCTCTTGGAAGAGTTTTTCTCTTCTTGATAGTGAAGCAAATAAACTAATTATCAATATTTCCATTCTTTGCTTCCTCCCTTGACGCTGTGACTTCTTGTTTCGCTCAAAGAGGCCACCTTCGTCCTTAATTATGGCTTTCAACCACTTGTGGCATCTGGCTCGTCCAATCGTGCTTAGGTTTTTCGTCTTAGGAAGCAAAAATGAGGCATTTCGTCGTATGTCATTGTTCGGGCGTGATGTAAACGTGGTCCTATAGGAGCACTGTTCGAGCACAGCCTAGCCAAGATCCTTATGTAGGCTTGGTGGAGTTCGCATTTACGATGTGCTTTAAACGTAGGTACAGTCGGCACCGGATTAGCCTAGCCTAGGGTAAACGTGCTTATGATAGGCTGAACGGTAGTCTGTATGAGTATGTACTATGGGGTTGTGGAACACACAGCTATACTGGAAAATACCATTCCGTTTTTCAGTTACTCATGCACGCTCCTGAGTAGAATATCCAGGGGAAGTTTCGCAGGAATGTAATCAATCATAGGGTGAGTGCTGTGAGGGTCGGCACAAAGCAAATTCTTCATTTCCACCTTGCTTGCTGGTTTTCGTAATGGAGCTTCCTCGTTCATATTGGGTCTGGAGATGCCTTTATTATAAACCTCCTCGCACCCCAAACCTCGAGTGCCCTGGGCCTTTCATTTCCGAGGACTTGGGCCAAAGGTGAAGTTGGGTCAGATGTGGGCAATCTCGACACACTTGTGTATCACTGTCGTTTACAATTGACTCAGAAAATGAATGCAACGACCTGGTAAAACAATACTTAATGCGAAAGAGAAGAACGGAATATGCAAACGCTTAGCTAAATCACGTGGTTTCGCAGGATTTTAGGAGTGCGCCACTGTGAGAAAACTACTATAGCAATTATGGCTGATCCAAGCACATGTTACCAACATTAGTGCTACCATCTGAGAATATTTATCTACCCGTGCCTAGGGGACTTGAAGTGAAAGCAGAATTTTGACGAAAGTGCCGAGATTACCCTAGTGCCGAAATTCTCAGCACTTACCCTATGCCAACTCGTAGGCGACGATGAGTGGACTTTTTTGCGGTGCACGGTTTACCCCAATAAAATGAAACTGGCTGTCGTTTAATCGCTTGAATCGAGCCTGATGTGGGGCGTAGCGGGCCTAATGGGAGCTTTAGGGCCTCGATCTTCCTGGCAAGGAGCGAATGAGCGAACCGGGGGTCGCGGGCAATCTGCAGTCTTTTTTCTTGCCGTTTGGGGCAAGCGGCCGAGTTTGCTGCGTGTGTTCCTCGGCACTGGCTGCATTTAGGATGCAAGCCGTTCAGCTTTGCCTGGCAGGTTTTGTGGGTATGGCCCTTTCCTGAGCTGAACGAGCACACGTCGCGGTCGGCCTTGCATCGTCTTATATAGTGGCCGTACTGCAGGCATTTAAAGCATTGAACGATGCGTGGCTGAATCACGAATTCTTCTACGCGAAGGCAGCCGATTTTAAACGCGGCTTCCTTGAGTATGGTGAGGGCGTTCTGGCCGTCTACCGCTTTAACTAGTAGGAGGGGGAGGGGCGCGGCGGTTTTGGTTTTTCGCATCCTGGTGATGCCATTCTCAACAAATGAGATTCCATACTCAAGTGCGAGAACGACGCGGACCACATTAATGTCCTCGTCCAGGCCGACGCCGTTAACGACAAATTTGAGGACGGGGATGCACGCGCGGGATAGGCCTCGCCTTCTATGTCTGTTTCATTCCAGCTGCTCGCTACACGGGCGACGTCCGCGGGTTTGCTGAGGGAAAGGACAAAGCCTGCGCGGGTTTGCTTGAGGTCAAGCAGGGGGCAGTTGGGAAACGCGCACGAGAAGGCGCGAGCAAAGGCGAGTTTTTGCTGGTACTTAGGCGGAAGAGATTGAATGAATAATGGATTCGCGAAGAAATTGGGATTTCCTTGAGCAGGGTTGGATGAGTTAGTGGGTGTAGGGATTGAGTGCACGGAGGAGTTGCCTGGGGTCGTAGGGGGTGTTTTGGAATGGGGCGGTGAAAGATAGGGTGCGTTATTTGCTGTAGGAGAGGGTGGATGTGGAGGGGAGCGCGAGGGGCTGGCAGTTGGTTGGCGAAGGGGGGAAGAATTTCGCGAGGTGGAGGGGGGCGGTGGAGGTGTGTGAGGAGGAGGGGGGCAGGAGAAGCCTACCGCCTGGAGCGAGGTGCGGGGTTGGAGTAAACGGAAGGAGGTGGGGGAGAGGTCTTCTTCCGGGTCCTCTTTTTCGCCGGCATGGTGCCGTACGAAAGAAAGGCGCGCTTCGCGAGTGTCCTCGCGGCTACCGGCTCGCCAATGATCTTGATGCAAGCGTTTATCATGACCAGGGGCCATTCCAGATGCCGGACTTGAATGCGTAAATCCCTTTTCCTTCTGATACCTCAGGGTTATAAAAAGGCCTCCATATAATCTCACTCTGTGATATAAGCTTAGATTTCAATTCCTTGCACTTCTAGTAACTAAAAACACCCTGGCTCGCTAGAGACATCTAGCGGCTGACGCGGCACGCATGGATCAAGAGTCATTCGACAGGGTCAATCATCCCTAGCGGGTCCGCATGCTCTTCTCTTCTCTATGTTATCTTACCGCGACGATATAATCTGTTCTTTAGGTATTGAGTACGATTTGAGTTTCCTCATTCTTCCAGGAAACATCGATTTTGCAGAATTATTCATGAGAAGTATGCTTATAATTTTCTCCATTGGCATAAGGTAGATATATACGATAATACAGTATATCCTGTCTACAGTGTTTTCCACTTGAGTCAGTCATAATTGATCTTCGACATGAAGTGTCGAAGTCAAGTGAAAAGTATTGTGCATAGCATCAACGGCTCGTGCATGGTCACAGGTCAGTAGGTCGCAGCTGCTAGGAGTACCCTTTATAGGGAGATACCCCACGGATGGCCTATGGATGGGGCATAGATGTGCGGCCAACCCGACTATTGCCCGACCTTCTGCCAACTCCCCCTTCTATGACTCAACCTTAAGCCAACCATAATTTTTGACTGGGAAGAGCGGCGCATCTCATTGTTTGGATAAAGTCAGGAGATTCTTGCGGAATGCGAGACTAATACAGAACCACGTAAATTATTATTACATATTGCATATGTAATAGCTGACGTTAATCTGTCTGTCCACCGGAAGCCGGGAACGGTCGATATTTCCAAACCAGACCTGATCGGCCCGATTCGAATCATGGCCGAATCGACCCGAAACTCGATGGCCGACCGTGCATAACAGGCGGGATCCTTGGATCGGATCGGGCCGATCGTACCCAAGGTAGATTGAATATAATGTAGTCTCAGCTCAGCTGGTTGCTATTCATTGGCTGCCGCTCATGACGTCACCGTGGAAGGATCAGGGAGCGATGTGCGTGAGCTCGCCTTCATGTGAAGTCCAACAGCTTAACCGCTTTCTCACCCTCCCATAAATTTATGCTGTATTAATTCTGAATTTATTGCTGTTATTTCGTCGGAAATACAGAGGAAAATGAGTAATTCTCTTTTTCCCAGTGGTTTGGCCCCGTAGGTCGGCCATCTGCAATATACGTGTCACGTATGTACACCTATGCTGTGACAATTGACTTGAAACTGATGGGTTTCGGGCCGGCATAAATTTAATGCGTGATGTACTCTGAGTATTTAATGCTTAGCAAAATGAAAAAAAAAATTCCGCAGGTTTGAATAATGTGAGAGGAGGCTTTACATGCTCAGCTTCAGCAAGTTCTATATTAAGAATGAGATTATTTGCTTCTTGCCATCTAGTCCTGTCAGTCTCTTTTAGGAACGGAAAAATCCATCACGTTGGTCAACAAAGCAATCTTTTTCTATTCATGGGAGATTCCACTTCTCTAAATTTTTCATTCCAGTGATAATAAGACTTATTGGATCAAGTACGAAAGGGTTGTTATTTGAAGCAAAACACTTTCGACACATAAGGTTGGAATTGACCTAAGTCAGTTCCATGGATTGCAAATGTGTGCAAAAAAAAAAGGCATTGAAACTGAGTTGTAAGAACAAATCATCAAAGTACAAAAAAATCCGACTGGGTAAAATGAAATCAAGACTTTCCCCGGGTGGCTTGTGAGGTTCAGTATATGAAAATAATGGTTGGATCCCATAAGACCATAAAATACCTTTGGCACTTCATTTCTTAACACATTGACCGCCAAGTACGAGATATCTCGTACTATCATTANTTCTCCTTCATAATGGAAAATAATGTCTTTCATTGGTATTGTAAGACAAATATGGAAAAATGAAGGTCAAAAAGCGACATGAAGGAAAGTCAAATGTATTGTTGGGCTAGTTGTCGGTTTTTAGGGAAAAGCATTTTCCACATTAAGGAAACCCAAGTGCGAGAGATGCACAAGGTATACATATGTTATGTATACCTTGTGTATGTATACAAGGTATACCATACACATGTTATGGAGAATGCCTTTTCGTTGCATTTTCACAAGGTGCGGCTTCAGTTGCATTTGCATATGTTGCTCCTTTTGCAATTAATATAATTTGGTAATTACCGATATGTCAGGTTCAGTCATAGGAATATGCTAGCACCGACCATTTGGGGCCAGGTTTCACATATGAGAAAACTGAGAGGAATATATGGGGCTCTTCTTAAATCTCAACAGGTGTCCTTCTTTCTACATTTCATTGCGCAGCTGGTACTGTGCGATTCGATTGACCCCAGCAATAAACATTCTCAATTAAATGAAAAAAAATTTCTGAGGCGAAGGGGGGAAGAATTTCGCGAGGTGGAGGGGGGCGGTGGAGGTGTGTGAGGAGGAGGGCGGGCAGGAGAAGCCTGCCGCCTGGAGCGAGGTGAGGGGTTGGAGTAAACGGAAGGAGGTGGGGGAGAGGTCTTCTTTCGGGTCCTCTTTTTCGCCGGCATGGTGCCGTAAGAAAGAAAAGGGGAGATAGAGTATAGGGGAGAGAGTGCAGATGCAGGAGAGAAATGCTTTAGAAACAAAGGTCCTTAGGAGGTAATTAATAAATCAGGTACAGTATAATAGAGAGGGATATGTCTTAACAAAGACAATTAGCAGGCTGCCGGGACAAAGAGCCCCGGCAGATGGGGTGAGGAATTGACCTGAACCGAAAAAAAGCACGGTTAGGACAAGCTAGAGCCTGGGAGTTGACTCTAGCTCAGGATCTCTTAATGAGCCGGGATTCTACTCTTCCCTAATCCCATGCACTACTGTAATAAAAAGCTTAACTTCAGCATTAAATGATTCCCTGAGTAATATATTATAAAAATATATTATAATTTCATGTTTTCCATATATATATTCATTCATTCGTGCGGTGTATCCCTGCACGTATATCTTATTTGTAGGGCATGGTGAGTGTTGTCCAGCATGATCCAGGAAGTTCCTCAACCATGCTTCAGCAATTTCTTCTTTTGGCTTTCGCCTTTGGCGCTGGAGGAGAAGTCCTGGCTTCTTCTTTTGAAGCTTATTCCACTCCTTTTCAGTGACATTAAACAGGGTGAGGCAACATAAGAGTGCAGAGGGAGATTCCTTTGTAAGAGAAACTCTGACGGCTTTGGGAAAAGTTTTCTTCAATCAGGCGACTTAGGAATTTTCTCTCGCTGAGACACCACATCGACCTTCTTCGTTGCATTGTGCAGGTCGCCACTCTCCATCTTTCCGATGCAGCAGTGATAGATAAAATTTTGCTTTCTCCTCCGATGCGCCTTTTTAGGCGTCGATTGGGGTCTGCCTGCGAAGCCTATGACATTCCAAAATAAACACATGACAAATTAGATTCGTAAATTGACAGCATGAAATGCTCAGTAACGCACTTCTACTGTACTTTGCAGGAGGGAATTAGCCTTTGAAAAATAAACATTTAAAATATCTCTTTAAAAACTTGCATGAAATCGCGTCGTCACAGGAATTTAACAAGGCATTTTCAGAAAATCTTCTGACGACTTTATAAATTGCTGCGAAAAATGCCAACCTCTCATTGTTCTATAAGATACTTGAAACTTTCATTAATTCTCCTTTCAGTACCGATATTGCCTATTAAATTGCGTGCAATGCGAAGGAAACACATCACGCGTCGATACACTATTTACTTAATTGAAATGACATTGGGTAGGTATTAATTTAAAGAAAAAGAGGGATTATCTAATAAACTGAGATGACGAGGTGTTGGACGTATTTGGCATTTCACAAAATTTGCCTGTGTGCGGAAATTAAATAGATTTTAATCGCAACACAGAGAGGAAATTGAAAATACAAAATAACTTGCATGCACAAACCATACAGTAAGTAGGCATTGTCAAGTTGACTAATAACAGCCTTGATTATAAAATATTATCGGACGAATTTCACAACTGCTGTGCCCCAGTATGCATTTTTGCATGGCCTAAATATACAAATGCTGTACTGCAACTTCCTGGAAAAATGATCTGACATTAAGTGAATAATTGTACAGTTTGTGTTAACGGGCTTCGTAGAAAATATATGGCTGTCAGCACTTATGCAAGAGATTTAAATCCATCCTATGAAGGCTAAATATTACTTTCGTCTAAATTTGGTGCAAAACGTTTATGCGGCTCAAACCCCACACATCACGAGTAATCGATAGAGTAAGATTGATCGAAATTTCTGCAAGGAAAACCGCTAGGATAGTAGACGAATTTTGCTTCCAGATGAGGAAGAGAACATCAGAGGTTCTTCGATACACTGTACACTGATAACTGCAGAACTACGTGGCCCTGCCGCACCCGCCCCGTGAGCACTCTGCACCAATCTTAATTACGTAACTGTTAAACCCATCCCAATTAGCCTATGACCTGGAAAGGCCAAAGCTTGTAGGCTTACCAGCTACGCAATCCCAAAAACGTCCAAACTTATTCCAATATGCAGTGTCCAATTCAATATTACCTGAGTCTGATCCGAAAAATAGAAGACTCTGACACTAAAAGTCGAGACTTTCAATGAAATAAATGACCCATGGTCTCATAACATCCCGGAAAAATTATTCGGGTCCAATGGGTTATCACATACTGTACTTCAAATAAGTCGAATGCTATGGTACCTCTGAATTATCTTTTACATAGAAGGATACGTAATTGAATGAAAATGGTGTGGTTATTGGCTAGATGAGCCGTCGAAGGAGGGAAAGTAGAAAGTGATTGTTGTCAGGACATGACAACTCTGAGGTCTTACTCATATTCCAGGCATTATCTCCTGACTTAGAAAGATGTAATGAATTATTATTAATGCACAGATTCTGCAAGGAATGCAAAGGTAAGCAGCATATAGAACGTAAAAGTCATATTCTTGCTCGCAAGACTTACAATAGAAATATAATTGGAAAAAATTATCACGAAAAACATCATCCTCGCTTTATATTTTTTTGCGTAAGAAGTGGAATTAAAAACGCTGTAATCAACGTAACAGACTTGCATGCTTCAACCTGAGCATATTGACAGTACTGAAGTGCCAATTATGAACGATCCCTCCACTTGTCAATGACGTTCTTGTCATGAGACGGAACTAACCTTTAAGGGGATCCTCGTTGAACCCTGACTTGCATGCTTCAACCTGAGCATATTGACAGTACTGAAGTGCCAATTATGAACGATCCCTCCACTTGTCAATGACGTTCTTGTCATGAGATGGAACTAACCTTTCAGGGGATCCTGGTTGAACCCGTTGACATCAAAAGAGTCCGTCCCTGAATCGAGTAAAGAGGAGAACGGTTTCAATTAGAAAATCAATGTAATTGTCATGCCTAAACGGATGAGAATTGCAAGAGAGATAATTGCCCAGGAACGAGGAAATGAGGCTGACTCTAAATATCTGCCTCGTTATGAATATATCAATAGAATCAGCGGACTCAACCCACTCTCTCAGCACGCTTCTCAACTAGCATTGAATGACTATAATGACCGTAAAAGGCCAGGGTATATCTTAGAAGTTCCTCAAAGATTAAATAATAAATTTATTATAGGGCGCTTCAAGTACTCTAAAACCTATTCCTATAATAATATTGTGCAACGCCAAGGAAAAAGTATTGTCGCGAACGCAAAAGTGAGTCATACACGGTATGGCCCAGAGGTGGCGCTAGGATCGCTTGACCCGGACCGGGGTCAAGTTGGCCACCCTATTATTATTAATGTTGATGGATCACCATTAGGATTAGAGTCAGTGCCCATACATCTGGTACCTTGGCATTAGAGTAAACATTAAGTGGGTACCTGAAATGTTTCTATAAGGATAATAAGGCCCTGAAATATCAGGAATTTACAAAAGGTCAGGGATCATGGCCGCGACCTAGGCTCCAAGCCGAATAATTTTCAGGGAAGAAGGAGACCAAGATCATCTCGAACATCTTGCGTTGCCTCGACCTCTCATCTCGTCTGAGCTTAATTAGTTCCTGAACTTAATAGTGCGCTCCTGAGCTTAAAAGCGCACTTCCGAGTGATCCGTGCCACCGTGTGGCCGGAAGTACCCCTTTGTCCAGTCCCCCATACTCCGTGCCATCACGGGATCATAATTCGGTTGAATCTCTCGTGACAAGTTCCATCGATGACACAGCCCCGGGACGGACGACGATTGAAGAAGAACCTCCGTCGACAGCCAGCCGTCTACCTCCAGGACAAGCCTTCCCGGCCAGCCACCTCATCCCGACCGCGTCCTTCCTCCGAGTCTTTCGCGCCGTCCACTACGCCCACGCCACCCCGCTTACATTCTCCTGTCTACGCCCGCTCATTCTCTTTCGCTGTGTCCTCCTGCGACCATTGCAATAAATAGACGTCACCTGTCCGAGGGTCTTTTTGATTCGTCCATCGTGTCCTGCTAGAGGCCAAGAGCCCAAAGCCGTGACAGTATTAAGGACCCTCCGCCTGACCCATAAATCGTTCCGTTCTTATTGGTCTGGTGTTGACAGTGCTTTTCTTTCTGCCTCGCGAGAACAGATGAAGCTCAAAGGTCCTTCACCTCTTCCCCTCTCTCTCGAACCCACGCTATCCCCCCCCTCCCACCCTCTTTCTCTCTTTCCTCCTGAAGATCCCGCGTGGAGCTGTGCTTTTTTTTCCCGCCGAGCGGGAAACCCTTCTCCACGGGAAACCCTTCTCCACAACATCGCTCTAACGTTATACTCCATCTCACTTCCTTCATTCATCCCTTCCTCTCTCTCTCTCTCTCTCTCTCGTTCTCAGCAATAAAAAAATCCCGACATTTCAGAACTCTCACCTTAGCGGCTTAACCTACATTGTCAACCTCAACCTCATTTCGCATGAATCCAGTAAAGTAAATATAAAAAAAGCAACTCTCTGTCTTCAAGCATAAATAAATGTAAAAGCCAAAACAAAAACAGGAGAGATCCAGGTGTGGATGAGGTTCTGTTCCCTCGTCGTCACACCTTAGTCATGGGACACCTTCCCATGACTATGTCATCAGCTTCACCAGGGATTTCCACTCTGCCAACCCTGGTGTTTGCAGGATCTCACCATGGTGGGCGGGAGCCATTTGACGGTCCACCACATGGCAGTGTTGAAGTTCAATTAGCTACGGATCTTATGGGGGAAACTGACGCGTGTATACAAGAAACTCCCGCCTATGAAAAGTTTCTCATTTTCTGAAGTGATGTCCGCCCC
>CAJPEV010002941.1:2949-36836 GCA_905338385.1 Darwinula stevensoni | reverse complement strand
ATAGACTTTCCTATAGGTTTTTGAAACACGAAAAACCTGTAGGATCCTTTAGGATCCTATACGATCCCTATAGGGTCTTATACGTCTCCTGACCTATAGGATTCGGGGAGGATATTTTGGGTTTTGAAACCCAGGCATTACAACGGAAAAGGCGACAGGGGTAAATATTGGCGCAGCATTCCGGAGTATATAAAAAAATTGGATTCTGGGTTTTCCATGGTAGGGACACTTGCATTATTAAAACCAGTAGTGCGGGAGTCTGCATAATTTATGGCCCGACCCACATGTGTCGCTGGATTGCACGTCAACTTCCTTCGGTAAGAAGAAGTAGTATTCTTCTCTCCAATAGACGTAGAAATAGACGGCCGAACCTGCGAGCACGTCTCTATACTGAAACTCCATTTGGAAAGAGTCGACTCAGTTTCGTACGTGGTTTTCAAAAGGAATAAGGGGATATTTCTTCACGGGACTCCATGATTCTATCTGGAAGATGGGGGTGACAAATAAGGAACTGTCGAATTTTATTGATTGCTACAATGAGGCAAAGCGAGACATTTGGGGACGTACAAAACTCTCTTGTGAGAGATGATTCCTTGGGTGAGGGGAGGGCACTTTTGTGCCATTTGAGAAATGTGAGAACCCAATACTTCCATCTGGTGGCCTAGAGGAGAACTTCAAACGGAACCCTATAGGCCTGTAGGGTTCCTTATAAGCCCTATAGGCAAGCCTATAGGTCCTATAGGTCCTATAGGGTTTCGTATAGGCACTATAGGGAACCCTATAGGCCCTATAGGGAGCCCTATAGGTCCTATAGAGAATCCTATAGGTCCTATTGCGAACCCTACAGGTCCTATAGGGAACCCTACGGGTCCAATACAGAACCGTTTGGTTCCTATAGGGAACCTATAGGCCTTATGGGGAACCCTTTTGGTTCTATAGGGAACCCTATTGGTTCTATAGGGGACTCTATAGGTTCAATAGGGGACTCTATAGGTCATATAGGATCCTATAGGATTCCTTTAGATCCTATAGGATTCCTTTAGGTCATATAGGATCCTATAGGATTCCTAAGACATTTTCGTAAGGGATGTGTTTCCTGGAATGAGATGCCACGTACATTTGGGAAATCCGCCTTTCCGAATCGAAGGGACGGAAATCCTATTCCGATTTCCGAATCCTATACACGGCACTTACCTGTATCAGAGGCTCTCTTTTTGTAGACTATATATATTTATTTGATATATTTTTGCATTGGGGAAAGGCACCAGTTTGTGGTGGGGCGCCTATATGTGGACGATTTCGCCTTTTCTGCCATCCAAAAATATATAAGCAGGAAATTCAAAATCTTTACTGTTATCTGCTATGAGCATGCCAGTCGGTCACCATATAAATTATGCATGCCTATTAGCATGAGAATAGAGAAATGGGGGGGGGGGGGTTCAAGACGTTATTGCAGGGCTTTATGGAGGAATGCTTCCCCAAGAAATCCATGAATTCGGTCAGGCAGCCGATTTGGTTGACGGTTAAAATCAGCACTCATCAGGGATGAAAAGCATAAGTGGGATACGTACAAGCACACGGGAGAAAGCACGGACTTTGAGGAATATAGGACCATCACGAGGACTTCAAAGTGAAAATGAGTCCTGCGGGATAGGAGGTCGAGGAACGACTGGCTAGTGATGTTAAATAAGAACCCTAACGCTTTTTATCGGTATGCTAGTGGTAGGTGCCAACAGTCGATCGGACCCCTAATGAGCGAGAGGGGGGAGTCGGTTGCGAGCAATAAATATATGACTGGGATATTTAACGACTACTTCGCTTCTGTTTTCACTGTCGAATCCTACGAAGCACCGACATTGGAGGAGGTGACCAGGGCCAACATAAAAAAATATATTTCCGTCACCGAGGAAGCGATCGTGAGTACGATAAGGAAGTTAAGGGTGGGCAAGGCGACCGGTCTTTCGAAATGTGGAATTTAATTCCACAGTTTGATGAATTCCCCATTCGAAAATGTGGAATTTACTCAATTTGGACAGTCAAATATCCCTACGTGGCAAAGGAAAAGGCCTACTGAGTCAGTAAAAATTTTCAGTGTGACTCATTACACAAGGAATAAAGCCTCACGTATGACATCATTTTATTTCATATCAACCCTAAGCAAGCCACAATATTGTATTATAGATGAACGATCAAATGTAGTTTTCTTTGAATGACTTATTTCAGAGAAATACGCTGAAATACCTTCCAACGGTCGCTGCTTTATTTTTGGCAATTGCATTCATCTCTGACACTCTGCTTGGAAAAGATGGTGAGTTGACATTCGTTCGTCTGGCGAGAATAGATTTTCGAAAGGAAATTCTTAATTTATGGCAAACCCAGAAATATAACCCATGGAACTATTGAATGAAAACAGTAATATAACACATTAAATGGAAATAACATGCTATAATGAAGCAATTTAAATTTTGAATTATTACCTCATGGAGTCAGGACAATGTCCGCTTGACACTCCATGGAAGGAATATCCTTTATAAAGCGGAAAAAAATTAGGAACATTGACTTTTTCATGTTAAATAAATCAAATGATGTTACCGCAAATATTATATCCAACCAGGGTGGTAATTATCCCATGAAGCCCACTTGACTGTGCATCATGCATGCGCCCTCCCTCTTGATTTATTTCTTTAGCGTTTATGTGCATTTCCAGCTTATTGGAATAGTCTCTATACATGTCTTAGCTTGCGCCCCCTTAATGAAATGATCTGAATTCTGGCTCCTGAGTACCCTCTGTCGTAAGTGACTCAATTAAAAATTGAAGCGAATAACCTCATTAAATAAGATCACCATGGGATATCCAAACCTACGAGTTCCGAATGACAACGTTTCATTAAACGTTGTCATTCGGAGGAACTCGTAGGTAGGTAGGTTAAGAAATTAAGTCATTGCAGTCAGAATTTGGCAAGACCGAGGCTTGGCTTCAAGGCAATCACACCTTTCATAGGAGAAGCAATTACTCATTGGTCGTCATTCTATCAAAGGGGCACAGTCCTTAGAAAGCTAATTTCGAAGTGAGTTTCGAAAAGCGAAGAGGAAGAGAAAGTATTCCAAGTTTCATGCAGGCAAGAGTGACCTTAGCAAGTCCTCTCATGATTGAAAATATGATACGAAGGGAAATAGTCATAAAAGCCAAAGGCTAAAATGCTTCCCCAGCTTGTCATTACTTCTCTTGAAGTGCTTTAATGGCGAAACGTTTCGGCAATAAAATACGTAAGTTTTACAGAACCCCTACAACACCTAGAAACTTTTCGCGGTTGGTTTGAAAATTGTTAATGTTCGGTTTGAATCGAACATCAAAAGTTCCTCCCTCATTCTTCATATCTTTATCAATATCTTCATATAAAATTGTCACATTTCCGCCCATTAGACGGCCAGCGTAGCGACAGGCGGCCGCTAGTCCATACACAGTATATATTGCATTTATATACAATAATACGCTAAGGTATGTTTGTCAGCGACGATATGCTAATACAGTAAATATCCCGACATGTTATGCATCGTTCGAAAGCTTATGGTCAGTAGGGGTGCAACGAGAAATCAGATTTGAAATATCAACTGAGGATGAGTTATAAGATTTTGCATCTTTCACCCCAATGCTAACCGCAGTAGAGCCCTCCATGGGCCGATTTTTCGGTACCCTTCCCGATGGACCCGATTGAAGTCCTGGCCTGGCCCGAACCGACCCGAGCAAAAGTTAAATGCTTTAACTTATGCTTTCCTGTGTTTTTTCTCATCATTCAAAGTTGCTTTGGGAAAGAAAAACAGGTTGGCAATAGTCGACAGACTGGCGAAAATTTATTGGAAAAGTAACTCCTCCACAGATTTCGGTCTCGAGTGGCACTAATTGCCCCACGTCCGTCTAAAAGTATTCCTTCCTTTATTCATTTTCGTGGTCACACAATTTAGGATTTCCCTTCTCTCAGATTACATGTATAAATAATATATCAATCATGACACTAGATTTTCATGGTCTCAGGCCAGAAGAGCGATAACATTTAAAGGTTAAAATTCCGACCGACCCAACCCGATCCGAACAAGGGTCTTGAAAAATTCGGCCATTAACGTTCAGCCAGTCGGGCAACAGCGTAGGGTTTTAACCCCGGTTCCTCCAATACCAAGAAGACTGTTGTTTTGCCCACGAAAAATTTGAATTGTTTCTTTACTCTCTGGAATGAAACACGTGAATACAAAGAGTCATTGTTTACTCAATTATGGATAATCATAACATTGTTGACAGCACGTGCGAAAATGACATGTTTACGAATATGTGCGCGTTTGCTTGCGTGATATAAATATTTGGGTGATCACTAATTCAGTGTTGAACGAAAACTTCAAAATAAATATGCGAACCTGAATTCGCGAGGACCTATTATAGGGTTGACAGGGTGATCTCGGATGAAAAAGAGCAATTATCCAACGAATTTTATAAACAGCCACCCTCCAGCTGGACTAGCTCCCCATGAATTGACTTTAAAGCGTGGTATAATAGCCATGGTCATGAGAAACCTAAATGGTAAATAAGGCTCGACGATGCCTCTCACGACCAAACAGTTGCTTCAACCAAGACTACCAACAAGTGCTAAAGGCAAACATTCAAACGAATCGGGCTGCTCCTTCCTGAACTTGTATTTTTCCATGGACAGTTGTATTTAGCTTTATCAAGAGTGTGGCACTTGCAACAAGTTCAAAGTGAAGATAGTGCCTGAACCTCGATAAGGCCGACACCCATGCAACGATTGCACCCATGCACTCTATGTAGTCATGTGAAAACCAGTTTTCAAAGGTTTTACCTTTCTTCAACCCAAACCCCACTTTTACCTCAACCTCACCACCTCCCCCCACCTTTCCTCTTCTCTAGACTATGGAACTAGACTACGGAACCCACAATCCGTCGGTTAGGCCTAGGCCTACCTTTTTTTCGATGAAAAGAAACTCAATCCTCGACCTACGGACCAACAAGGCCAATTAGGAATCATCCCTGGTCTTCGGTACACTTCGTTGAGGACGTATAACGTTAGGCCAATCGCCCAATCGTAGGCCTATTCAGTCTCTCATGACATATTTAACAGAGAACGTGTACCACTAGACAATTGTAGGGCTGCTTCGAGTTTCAAAAATCATTTCATTGCGGTCGGGCAACATTAGGCCTATCCAGGGTCCCTCGAACCGTCTCGACTCATTCCGAGAAGAAAATGCCTATAGAAAGCATGACACAAGCTTATGTTAATGTTAATGTAAGCTTATGTTACAACCATTATGTTAATTTAGGGATGTCCAGATGAGATATCTCCGTATTCCACCAAATCGATCAGCCACTGCAAACCACCGTTTCGATCTCAGCCCATCTAATTAACTCGATACGAAACTGTCTCAAATATTAAATACAGAAGATCCAGGCACCTATATTAAGGCCGAAGAAGTCATGCATCTGGCAACAAACTAGGGCACAATATCCGGCAACACTGGAGGTCGGGGACGGAGCCATCGCGCTAAACAGCGTCAAATTTCATTTTTGTTAACGGCGAAATGGGGCACTGGAAGCAACAAAAATGGCACTCTTTGTCACCTCCAGGCCGATATCTTTCATTTGGTTTGTTTCTTTCCTCCGAAATCTTCCCAAGAGTGGCTACCCGGGGGGGGGAAAGAAAAAAAATTCCGGAACGAAATTCACATTCAGTCCGCAAGTTCGACGACTTCATCTTTGGGACTTGTTACCTGAGTAATGGTTGACGGAATTACTCTGCTCAGCATATAATTTTTTAGCCAAGCTCTTCTATAAGTGTGCAAAATTTTTCTTAGAATCCATCTGATTGTTATGGAGAAATATTAATTGAGAGCAAACCACTGAATGTGGAAAAGTTTCGTCACTCGGTGTAGAACTAGTTACAAGAATTCTCACTGTGAAAATTTCGTTGTTTAAATTTAATTAAATTATCGTATTTTTCTTATTGAGACACAGAAAATCCCATGAATATGATCACCTGGCTGCTGGTTTTTAAATGAGCTATTAGGCAGCTTCCTATCTCGATAAATTTTAGCGATATTAGATAATTTTTCTGAGAGGTAATTTTACCCTCCCCTCTCAATTTTCAAAGGGGCATCAGCTTGTGATGCAACCAACCTCTTGAAATTTTGACTATGGGATTAGCTAAGATATTCACTAGTAAGGGAATCAACTAGAAGCTTTAATCATTTCATAGAAAGTAAACCTCGAAATGAACGAAAGCAGATATTGTGATTTATATTAATCAAATGCTGCAAATTATTTAGAATTTGAAAATTTGACATCTAGAATGTTTATTGCACATTCAAAAGTTCTTGGTATTATACCGGTATATATTAAGGGATATATTCCACATTAGATCTACACTTTTTTGGAAGAACTATTAAATCCATTTTCTCTCAGCTCACTTTTGCCATAATCATATTTCCTCATCTCCCCGTCCAGGTTGCAACTCGTGTCAATTGCTGCTTTTCAATGGTACCTTTCAAGAAAATGGAGAATGGCAACCGCAGGGCTGTGTGATGCACAACTACACTACCCTGTCGGTGATCATTTTTTATTGTTATACTAAATAAGAATGTCAATTATATTCTGTTGGCGCAGATGTTGTTTCAACTCTAAAACAATAACATGTGTCTTCATTTATTTATTTATTTATTGAGGGAAACCAGGGAGTGCCTGCGCCAATTGGTTCTTCGATGGGAGGAGGTCCAATTTGAATTTGTTGGAGATTCTCGTATTCGAGACATTTTTACGAACCTCATGAATCACATTGGGAAGAATGACTTTCAGGAGCACAAGGAAAAGAGTGATACTATCTATAGAAGCAATGATACTCACGTCCAGTTTGCCTTTAAGTGGCAGTCATTCCCGGATTCTAATATGCTTCAAGTCTTCAGGAAGTGGAAGGTGAAGAAAGCAACAACCGAGACCACCCTATGTATATAGGTTGTTGTTGGTGTCAACACCCTATGTATATAGGGTGATTGAAAAGTAACTCCCTACTTTTAAACATACACAATTCATGTTGTATGACATATGAAAAGTTCATCCTTATCCTGTTTTTTTTAGCGCACAGCAACATTATCCACAGAGCGCAAGAGAATCTTACTGTTGAATATTCCGTATTAATTCCCTGATAAAATTCTCCAACTGGTCAAGAACATTCGGTTTCCTTTGGTAAACATCTTTCTTGACCCAGCCAAAAAGTCCACAGGAATGAGGTCAGCGCTTCTGGTAGGCCAATCTGTTGGTTCACTCCTGCCTATCCACCTTTTAGGAAAGTGGTTATCCATCCAGTTACATTGACATTACCCAACATTTACAACAAAATGAAGTGCATATCCATCCTGCTGGAAGTGCATCTCATGTGCAGTAGACCACCAAGAGACTTCAGGCTGCACAAAATTCTGTGGATCAACAGGTTGGCCTACGAGAAACCCTGATCTCACTCCCATGGGTTTATTTTTGGGGGTTTGGTCAAGAAAAATGTTTACCAAAGGAAACAAAGAAATCTTGATCTGTTGAATTATTTTATCAAGGAAGTTACACAGAATGTTCCACAGCAGTTTCTCAAACGCTCTGTGGACAATTTTGTGTGGGCCTAAGAAGAACTGTTGAAAGTGCTGTTGCTTACATGGAATTTTAATCCATGTGGTATAAAATGGTATTCCATTATCTTTAAAATGCCATTAGAAAGATGCTTTATCTTTCCTACAGCATGAATTATTTTCGTTTAAAAATTATACATTTTTTCAATGACCCTACATGTCATTCACCGCGCGCGTGTCTGAATGACAGAGTAACTGACTAACGTTAATTCATCGAGTGTTCCATAATTCAACTGATGATGAAATGCAGTGCACTACTAGTTCACAGGATGGTAATTCTCAGAAGAAACCTACTAATGGACACAGTAATTGACGGCACATATAGAGAGGTCTTCCGAAAGGCTATTTTCGCAGAAGCGTGCTGTTAAACTACATATGTAAAGCCCGACATACACGGTGTTTAAATAAATGTACCTAATCATTTTTTATATCAATGACAGTAAATTTTATCAGATCAACTTAAATTATTATACATTGCATGTAGATGAAGGAAAGAAGGCATGTACCAAATTCTGATAAATTTGACGCATTGTATCACGTTCTATGCCATTTCAAACTTGATACGTTAAAGATTGTCCGTCGAAGCTCAAAAAAATTGCCAATTCTTTTTTCATAGGAATAATAGTAAATTTCATCCGTTCGGCCCAATATTAAATAAACTACATGTGAATAGAAAAAATAAGACTTTTTCAAATTTTGAACGTTATTGACAGAATGTATCACGTGATACACTGTTGAAAACTTGAAGGCTAAGAAAATGCACCGGACATGTCCGCTGATGCGTTCGTCTCAGCCATTGAAGGTAGCCTCCTTTGCCTTTCTGGATGACATGCAGACGCTCGCTTGCTGCACAGCTGAGCGAATTGACCAAATGTATCACGTGATGTATTCTGTGAAAATCGTGCAAAATTTGCAAAAGCCTTCTTCCATTTATCCACGCGCAGTTGGTGAAATACTGGGTCGATCGGATTAAATTTACCATCGTCATTCATCATTTATTGATTGAACAGTGATTGAACATTGATTAAGTGCTGATTCAGCGTCTTGATAATGATTCAATGTTTGGTGCTACTAGGGTCACCGATGTAGTCAGGGGGCTTGAGAACCTCCTTAAAAGTAGCTGAAACTTTTTTTGCAGAAAAATTACCATGGTGACCCTAGGCGATCCTGTGATCCATCAGTCACAGAGCCACTAAGGCCCGTCCTCCAGGCACCCATTCCTAGGAAACTAAATGTTAAAGTTTAGGGTTAGGAGTCACACCGAATCAACCTCACACATACACTTAAGTTCATTAGTAAGATACATGCCAAGACTTGAAAATTTTTCAAGGCAATCGATTCATTAGCTTAGAAAAAAAAAATAAAAAAAATAAATATTTGATTTTTATTGAATCTCCTTATCCTAATTTTCCACTTGTCTTAAGACAACTCCACCATGTCAGATGCACACAATACATTTTCTTTTGTTTCTTTCTGCTTTCAGCTTCTTTGATGCGATAGAATTTGCGACAGGCGTCATTTCAACTATCTTATTATCTGCTCTAAATTGAGCATTTTTCTTGATCAAAATGCATTCTGGCCGAATGGTTAAAACTATTTAACGAATCCTGATGGAGTACACAAAATAATCCTAAAGGTAGACATAAAACACAAGGGATTTTGTATTGCAAAGGAATCCATTGAAACGATGCTGATTTAATGTTGACCCTTCCACCGTGAATAGTGCAACATTGAATTAATGTTTAGTTAATATGGATGTATAAACAGTGACGGTCGCCGTGTTGAATCAATGTTGATTCAACATAGAGGTATAAACCTTCAACAGTGATCCATTCAATCCACACCAAATCAACGTTGAATCAATATTATGTGCTACCTAGGATGTCCCCTCGGGGCAGATTATGGGAGGGAAGTATTTAAATATTTAAATTTAGCTCTGAGAAATAGGAACATATGATGTGATCTGATGATAGTAGCATTCTATGAAAGGTTTCACTAATAATCTCGATTACGTTCCCTAATGGCACGTATTTGGACAGGAAGGTGATTGAAATAGGTTTTTGCCGCTTCGAAAAAAGTATTTATTAAAAACTGAAATTTGTTTCAAAAGTGCTTCTCTTGCTACTAATATAACAAATGCCTTTATTTGTGAGGTTCAGCCTGAAATACTTTTTCCTTAGGAGATTTTCTACCAAATACATTTTCGCTGCAAGGAGTTTCAGAGGGGAAAAAAATAAAGTGATGCTTAGTAATCCTGTAGTTCTTCGGATACAAATTGTAGGAAATTTTCTTCTTTTTAAGGCACCGCCCCACATGGACCTCATTCTGTTTAAACACATATAAAAAATATTTACAAAAATGTTCGCGTTCACAAAATGGATAGACAGAAAAGAAACATGAACAGAAAGATACTTGGATAAATGTATATTTCGAAAATAACTTTTTGTTGTTGTTGAAAGTATGACCTCATACATATCCTTTTTGTGGCATACTTTTTTGGGTGACATTTTCCATGAAAATTATTAATGCATAGAGGAGGCAGATACAGAAATTGAAATCCCGCTGGGATGATCTAGTAAAGATTATTCCACATATATTCCTGCTCTTTAGCTCCATTTCAATTGTGCAAAAATATTTCCTGGGTCATCATACCTCGTAATTAAACTACCCTATTCAGAGACCTCTGGAGAATCGTGTAGTAGGTGAAACACACTAAAACTCGGGAATTAGGGAACGGAAGACATGCATAAGAGAATGGACGAAAAAAAATTAGTTCATATTTTCACCACCAGTGGAAATAGTGGGGCTGTGACTAACCTCATACTATAAGAAGGCTATTGAAGCAATAGACTTGTCAAGGAATGAACCAGGTACATATTACCCCAATATGTTTACTACTGGTTTAAACTGTTGCGAATTTAAATATTAATACTTTGGAATGCATTGGTATTCGTGCAGGAAGTGAAAAACGCCTCTCAAGTGATAGTGACAGGACTTGGTTTATGGGTAATGACACTACCCGTAAAAGGAATTGAGGAAGGCCTCATGGAGTTCAAGCAAAACATGTCCATGATTGCAGAGGTGAGTACTTTTCATTATCCCCCTTTAGCAAAAAACAACTACGTGGGCTGTGCCCTTGTGAACGTGATGAAACATGAAAATTACATACTTTTTTATTATTCATTGTTATTTGCCAATGTTCCTGAAATATGAAGGGCACTCCAAAAGTTATTGCCAAGTGGCATTAAATATACATACACTTTTTCTTGGGGTAGGCCTTATTTGAAAACCATTCTTGATTAATTTCAACATCGCTTCAGCAGATACTCCAACACGATAATTATTCACCAAGGATGGAGGAAAACATTTATTTGCATTGCATGATTTCTTGCATGATTTCTTTGTGAAGTGCGGGCTGTTGAGAGTCGTCCACTTCGGTGCATATAATTTGCTGAAGCAGTTGTCAGCCTTTGACTTTCCGGGTCTCGTGCGGTCAAGCGTATCATACTTACGGTGTTCACACGCGGTAACATCTCTGAACCTGAACCATGGACCCCAAAACCTCAAACCACACTGCACTTCTGGGACAGCCTCAAGAGGTCGACTGTCACGCCCTCATTCACCAAACAATCACACCTTTCTACTTTAAAAGAAATTCCATGAACGAGGCTTTCAAAAGTCAGAGGAACGAAGTTTCTTTGAACGTTAGAACAAAGATTTTGAGTTTTAAAATATGAGGAGTGACTTTCCAATCACCTTGTAGTGTGTCGATTGACACGTCTTGGTTATGACGAGGGTGACACGAAATAATGTGCCAAGAGGCTGGACACATTTAAATGTGTCTATACCTGTAGATGCTGTAAGATGTGGCAAATGACGCACTTGAATGTGTCAAGATTCATGTCTCCCAGCCCATGGCCAGGAAACAATTGCTTGCGTCATTTGGCACTCTTGAAAGTTTCCAGTGTATGGTATGGCTTGTCTGAGTATGGACCTAATCAAAATCTAAACCGGACCGAAAAAGTTGTAAAACTAACCGAGTGACACTCAGATCTCGAAGCCCAAACACGGCTTCCAGAGTCGATCAAGTTCAGATTTTGATTCATTTTACCAGAAACAATGAATAGACTCCTGCTTCGGAAAGAGTCACTGCATCAGTCGCGTATGGAGTTCGCGGTTTGGGATGGTTCAAGCGGTTTCGAATTTCTTTGAATCATCATGGTTTCTTGTATAGGCAATGGATTCCCTCGGAGCCGAAGGGAAAACAGTGATTTGTATAATAGACGACCCAGTATCCGAAGACGATCTAGGATCTTGGCGAGAATTGGTCACGAACGAAAAAGTGCGAAAATATAACGCAGTTGCCATCGAAGTAAGTTTAGAGCTGAGTCTTACCCGAATACAAATTTTCCTACGGTTTCTCAATTACTTTCTGGATGAAATTCACTATTTCGTTCAAGGTATTGAAGGAACGCAAGCATGTCTTGACCTGGTACAGTTCCCGAAGGATCACAGAAGAACTGATGAAGTCGACCAATCCATTCACAGACGGCATTCATCTGCACCAGTTTGCCCTCGACTTCAAGACTCAGGTAGGAGAGCCGTGACAGGGAGCCTCACGATGGCCTCACGATGACCTCACGATGGCCATTTCTGGCATACCAGCTGCCTTGAAGACTCATTAGCTAAGTTTGCATATTCCTTTCGATTCTGCAGATCTTGCTCAATGTGTACTGCAATCACGTGACGAGACACAGTAATGCCTTGTGTTGCAGCAGTGGCAAGCGACCGCGGAATTTCAAAAACTGACTCCATTCACCCTTCTCACATTGTGAGTTACAGTCGTCTCTGTACCGGTCAGAATCCATTCCACAGCATATTCTTAGGCATTTATTTCAAAATTTGTATGAAGTCCATGCGAAATGGCGAAATGGCGAAGTCCATGAAGTGAAATCCATGAAGTCGAGAAACGCTGATAGATATTTTTTCCTTGTACAAGGAACGAGAAAAAATGTGGAACTGCAAGCATCCTTCATATAATAAGTCAAATGTTCGAGATGCAAGCTTAAACGAAATAGCAACCCAACTGGGTGTTGCATCTATAGAAGTATACAAGAAGTTTCACAATCATAGGACCCAATGGGTGAAAACTCATAGCAAAAACCTTGCAGCAATGAAGTTGGGGATGTCTCCTTCTCAGAAACCATCTTTGTGGTACTACGAGTTGGGTCATATTTCTATTTTCTTGAAGTAAGTTAGCCTTATGAGTTTAAAATTAGTGAAAGTTATTGGGTTGGAAAGAAAGTCTTGCAACACTTTCTAAAACTATTTATAACATTTTTTAAAGGAATGATGGGCGGGGCTTTGCATTTGCATATGCTGGAATGTTCTCGAAGCTTCTGCACTCGGGGTATATAAGGTGTCTTCTGCCATTAGTTATCAGCCATGGCTCCGATCGAACGAGCAACTCTTCGCCCATCGTCTACTACAAGTTCCTCCAAGGACACTCTGCGAGAGCCGCCGCGGACAACATCTGCACTGCATTCAAGGGCAATGTCGTCCACTATTCCACGGCGTCTCGATGGTTCAAACACTTCGAATCTAGCGACACGACCTTCGGAGATCGACCACGCTCAGGACGTCCATCGACAGTCGATGACGAAGCCTGCGGAACGCCCTCAACGCGAAGCCGAAAGCCACCACTCGCGAATCGGCGACTACACTTGGAGTGACGGATATGGCCATCGGCAACCATCTGAACGAGAAGGTCCTGTCTGTGCGGACGAAGGAGCAGTGATTCGCAGACATTGACACGGCTTGCATTGTCAGAGTCGATGAGCCGATGAGGGACCCATGTGGAGTAAACCTTCCGATAGCCGAGGTCGTTCAGATGGTTGCCGATGGCCATACGGATGACTCCAAGTGTAGTCGCCAATTCGCGAGTGGTGGCGTTCGGCTTCGAGTTGAGGGTGTTCCTCAGGGCTTCGTCATCGACTGTAGATGGACGTCCTGAGCGTGGTCGAACTTCCGAAGGTCCTGTCGCCAGATTCGAAGCGTTTCATCCATCGAGACACCATGGAATAGTGGACGACGTTGCCCTTGAATGCAGCGCAGATGTTGTCAGCGGCGGCTCTCACAGAGTGTCCTTGGAGGAACTCGTAGTAGACGATGGGGCGAAGAGTTGCTTGTTCGATCGGAGCCATGGCTGCAAACTAATGGCAGAAGCCGCCTTATATACCCCGAGGTCAGAAGCTTCGAGAACATTCCTGCATATACAAATACAAAGCCCCGCCCATCATTCCTTTGAAACATTTTATAAATAGTTTTAGAAAGTGTTGCAAGACTTTCTTTCCAACCCAATATTTATGGCTCATCCTGTACATCCGTCAGATTCTCTGACATTGGGAAGAACGAATAAAAAGCACCTTTCCTAAAAGGGAGAGCGAATGCATGGTAGCTCCTTAGCGCCTTTGTTTCTCCACTCGAAGGAACATAATGATATGATACGACTTCTTCTTTTGAGGATCATCTTCATAGACTTCGCACATCGGCTACCTCGTTTCACAACTCGTTTGTTATACATTCTTTTCATATTCACGTTTTCATTCTGAATCTTTCATCACGCCTTCCTCCGAAGAACAAAAGACAGGCACCTCCCCAAACACCCTTTGTCCGGACGACAAGAGGGGAGGACAAAGGAGCCAAGAGCGTTCAGGCGAGGTCCACAGAGGCGCCTTCGCATCTTCTTCATTCTGCACCCAAAACGTGCATGAGTGAACCTCGTCCGGGTGAGGTACATTAGACAATATGTCCAGCTGTGGAGAAGAGGAGTCGACTGCACATGATAATTTTCTTCTCAGACCAAAAGGTAAGATTTTTAATGAACGTTGCTTTTCCTTTACTTTTCACGAATGATGATGACGAAGTGCTATTTACAGAAATGACTTTTACCTTCATTGACAACATTGATTAAATGAAACTCATATATATCCTTTGACCAAGAAACGTGGATTACGGGATGGAATATGATCAATAGGAAAGTTTCAACTTACCATAATATGCGATGAATTCGCTTGCACGTAAAAATTTAATATGAATGATGCGCACAATGTTGTAGTTGCTCAATATTACCTGAAAGCAGGAACTCCAGTTATTTTCGACATATTTACCCGTCATAGGACACAATCCAGATTGGATCGTGTCTTATTGGTATAGGAAGCGATTTCTGCCATTTTTTAAATGCATAAATATGCATGTTTTTACACTTTTCTCAACATGTGCATATTTACGTTTATATCTGCATATTTATGCATGTTTCGGTCGTTTTTATAAAAAAGTAAGAGTTTTCCAACAATATGTTTATTTATGAGCAATCTATGACAATTTTCAGGATGTTATGCTCTGGCTGGAGTGGCAAATCCCCCGAAATTATGTTCTAAATCCATCCTTTACCACCATCCCTCTCGAAAAGTTTCGAAAAATAGACTCTGTTCGTTTCCCTTAGCCCTCCATTGGCGAATTCCTGACTTAGCCGCTGGTTGTCCCAGGAATAGATCAACTATACTCAGTAGAGGCATGTAATGTACCTTGAATTTCCTTCACCTGAAAAATTCGTACTGCGTTTAAAAAAGTATGATTTTCCATATTTTCCCATTTTCGTGCATATTTCATGCATATTTTTCAATTTTTAAGCGCATATGCATATGCATATTTTAGGGCTTATTAGCTTATAAAAATGTCCATAGACGTTCCTAACCCCGTACGTTAGAATATTGAAGAACGTACTTGATTTTGACAAAGGGACGATTTTGACAAACGCCCTTTTGACTGCCGGACGCATAGATATGAGAAAAGAGCGCAGCGTTTTGCGGATCGTACGTTAAGATATGAAATAGGGCTTTAGTAATTGGGAAAAATTGTAATATAACATGTGCTCAATATGCATGTTCTCGAGCCCAATTTCTTTAAGGGACCAAATTCTGCAAATGAGTGATTCCATGTCAGTGATATCAATTTTCTAACTGGTGATAAGTGAAGCGCGGGTATGAGCCCGTGGCTCTGATGTTGTGTAATACCAGTGCATGTTATGAATGTCATGGACTAAAATGCTGAAATCTCTGTTGATATTCAAAAACCCCAGAATAAAAATTGCAGTGTGCGTAAAGGAGATCTTGATGGATGTTCTCGAATTTTTGCGAAATCTATTGTGGGAACTTAGGTCCAGGTGAAGTCAAATTTCAATGTCATGACAAAACATGTAGGCCAAGGTCATTGCCTTCATCACCGTGTGTGACACACCATCTGATAGGGAATTTCATAACCTATCCAAAGATGCAATATTCACATATTCATCTTCATTATTAAGGGAGTTATGAAAAGTATTGTAATCATTTGGCCCGAAATGCCCCAAAACGGTTGAATTTGTGATTGTCTGTCATTCTCAGAATACATTATGTATGGAGGTGAAAACTGATGTAGTTTGTTTTCTCAATAGGTACTGTCGGCATGCCGAGTTTCATATAAATTGGAGGGGGTCGGGGAAAAAAGTGTTCGGATTGACATGGAATCACCCAAATCTCTAATTCTCTATATCTTGCAAATAACTGGTGAACGACTTTGCGACTTTGTTTATGACTAAGTGAAACCAGTTCTGCACTTTTTCGGATCGTGCTACAATAAAAAGCCATCTGATAGAAAATCAGGAGCAATAGGTCAGAGTTATTGTGTTAAGCTCAGAGCTATTGGCACGAGCGCAGTACTATTGACATGAGCTTAGAGCTATTGACATGAGCTCCGTGCTTACGACTGACTCGAATCAGCGTGCCTTTTCCCCAGCTTTCGCAGGAGTCGAATAGAGCTTTAATATCGTGCACTGTATTATCGCGCGAAAAAAAGGATTTTGACACACGATTCCGGAAAACTTTCAGTATTTGCAGTTCCGCAACGAGGCTCAAAATGTATCACATATTTGCATAACAAATATGTCATTCATGAAACCCTGCAAATGAGGACGGTTGAAACAGGAATATTTATATTCAAAGTTCGTGTTTAGGATGAATACCAATGAGCTGCGTTTCGAATATCAGTTCAAATGGCACACTGTAAGAAATTCTCAGGAAATAATTTTCAATTGAATGAGAACTCCATGGGAATCAGAGACAAATGTGAATTTTCGCCATTTCTAGCTTATTGGCTGCGCAAGAATATCATTTTTTTACGGATGGAACGACTATTTCAAGAAATTTCATTTTTAAGCATTTTGTTTCTCATGTTCGCTGACAACAAAGTCGCACGTAACATTTTCTCTCTCGGTGAAATCACACACGCATATAAAAACCACATAGGAATTCACGGTTAGGGAATATTCACAGTGGCTTCAAACAATGCAACTAATGAGGCATTGACTCAACGTTGATCACTCATCTCGTCCGTAAAATCGACATTCCGTCCTGAATTCCCCTTGGAATCAACGTCTTCATTGACTTGGCTCTTCTGTAACCACTTAACTTACTTATTATGAATTTGATATTAATTTTAATCATTTTAAAGAATAATATTATATAATAATATATAGTTTCAATTAACTTAATTTTTTTAGCGAAAAATAAATCCTCCAACACAACCAGGTCGCGGTTTTCCGATGCACTGTCCTTCCTAAGATAGGAAGACGCAAAATACGTCACTTCGGGATGCGTTTTTTGTCTTTTAAATAGGACGCAGAAGAGAAAGGATGCTATTGGCATGGCTGATTTCGCGGAAGTTTTTGAAGATCTCCGTCATCATTTGGTCGAGCTCAATCGCCGTGCAACAGGTTCCTCGAATAAAATGTCGTTGATTCATATGAGGATTCAGCTGTCAGTTGGCAGCTTTCCCTTCATCAGGTAGCATCGATGATCGAGGAATACCTGTCCTTTCCGATCGAGACGTCGGTGACTCACCGTTACGCAGAGACGGTCCCATCTCCCGCCTTCACCTTCTGTCCCAGGCCATCGGTCGGAGTGAAGGCGACGATTTTCGATGGGGCGAACGTGGTCAGTCTGCCGATGCTCGTCTACCCGAAGCGTTTCCAGGATGTCCTGAAGAAGTCCTTCAGGGACTTCAGGGGGAATTCCACGGCGTCCCGGCTGATGAAGAACATCTCGGTCTCCCTAGAGGACATTCTCCGAGACGGTCTCGGAAAGTCGAGGATCGTTAACAGAACTTCTAGAAATGGAGAGACCATCATGATCACCGAGGGTAAGCGTATTCTTCGAATCCTTCATTCGAAATGTTGCTTCTTTTAAATTAATAAAATCTAAAATTTCACTGTGCATATATCAGTGCCTTTAAAATGTCATTTAAGTTCCTCAGTAATTGATCATCCGTATGACCATGCATTAGTATTAATGAATACTTATTATGAACACATGAATAATTAAGAAGAAGCACATCATGCGGACCACGTTCAACTTCTCTTTAATTTAATTCACGTTTCCCGCAGGGGTTTTCTTCATGAAAGTTTTATTCAGCTTTTCACAATCGATGACGAATGCATCATTAACATTAAAAGCAAAAAATTTGACGATGGGTAATTCCGATTTCACCCTGAACCTAAGCGGAGAAAGATGTTGAAGGACATTTTAAAATCTCCATTCAGTTTTTCATTTCCGATTTTTTTTTCCTTAAATCGTTCGTGCCTTAGCTTCGCCAAAATGGATTCGAATGAAATTCATTCATGACGAGGAGAAATCCGAGGAATTTTTGCCTGAGATGGAGCTTGGTTTTTCTTTCGTACCTATTGGTTTGATGGAATGCATGGATAGCAACTGGTGTCTAAGATTTATTAAAAAATAATATATTTGAAACTGACGATTGGTATGCGTTCCAGACGTTATTGTTACACAAATGGCTACAGATGAACCGTATGAATTAATGAATGCTCCGCCTCTGCAAATAAGTTTGATGGCTACACTGCTTCATATGGGGAAACTACTTGCGGATGTTAAAAAAAATTGAAGCACTAAAAATAAATAACAGGAAGTAATGTAATCGAACATTGACAGATGGCGCAACTTGGAGAGAACGGATTTTTCTCCAAGGGGACTCGACGAACCCGCATAAATTCAACGATTATTACGTGAAATGCTTCACCCTTTCGCCCAGCATCGACATTACCACCGGTCCTACCAAATGCACTGACTATTACTTCAAATTCGACCTTGCATCTCTCTACCCATTTAACACTTTTGGCATCAACGATCAGGTATGCAGCAATCTCTACCGACAGCTTCCTTATATAATTTCTGAGTAAATTGGAGTCTTTCGATTCTTGGTTGCAGCCAGAAATCGATTTCTATATTCACGAAAGCGTAGAGACCTTCTCAGACTTGATATTCCTGAATATCGTCGGGGTGACGCTCAAAAAGAACACCGTGACAAACCTCTTCATCACCCTCAAGATCACCGAGGAGCTGAGCAAAGACGACGATCCCTGCGATTCCGAGGAGAACTACAGTTGGAACCGGGTGAGACGATTTCGTATCGCCACCTGCAACCTTCATTCGAAGGTGATTAATGAAATGAATCGATCTTGTTTCCTGCAGTGCTTAGAGAACTGCGTATTGAAGGCTATCCACGCGTCTTCTAACGTCACTTGTCTCAGCCCCTTGCTCTTCGGCGAGGGCCTGGACCCCCAGCTACCTGACTGCTCCAACCCGAAGGAGGAAGACGGCTCCACGATCAAAGTCTGGCACGCCTTGCAGGATTACAAAATGCTATCTGAATGCGAGAATTGCGGGAGAAGGTGCAGGGTCATGGAATACGACATCGATCGGGATCCTTCGCCCTCGTGCGACAGGGCCTTTCCAGACGACCTTCGAAAGAAAGCTGTCGTCACTTTCAAGTTCCCCTCCAAATGGGTCAGTGTTTCTAACGATCGACTCGATGGACCGTTGAGCGTTAACGGTCTCAATAATGCTAATTATCCTCGTTGTGTCTTCGTGAACCATATACGGTGTCTTGAGTAAATCGCAGACACATGCAAGGCAATATACGTTATGAGAACCTAAATTCCTTCTCACCCTGGACATCCCGAAGCGTCGATTGGTGAACAACACGTGTAATGAAAAGAAAACCACCATACCGACCGAGAGCCAAAATTAAGGAATGAAAGTCGTAAAGACCTTTCTAACGACGTATCAATGGAATATATTCAGCCAGTCGAAGGAAAAGATCAATTTTAGTATTTGTAACTTTTGACGAATTAAACAAAAATTGTATCCGAAAAAGACGCAAAGAATCGTATATCGTCGAAGTGATCTCAAGCTCACCTTTCCAAGGACATATTCCTTGATACCACAAGTGCTCCGCCTCATCCAAAAATTATCAAGAAATAGAAAATACAAACTTTGAAGCGAATTCTCTATGTCCCGAACAGTCGATCGCTTCGTCGATCCACCTGAAAGAAAAGTGAAACATTCTGCAAGACTTGCTTTCCCCTCGCCTTATAAACATGTTTGGGGATCAATATCGCTTAAATTTCACATTTTCGAAAATCAACTATGACGCTTAAGTCTCATTCAAAAATCAATTTTCAACGTGTTCATGCAAAGAATCGCTCGGGTTCCGTCCATTCGAAGGTGTCTCACACGGTGGAGAAACGGAAGGTGTCACCGGAGGCCCTCCTGTCGAACATCGGCGGGGTGCTCGGACTCTGTCTTGGAATCTCCATCGTCACACTCTACGCAGGTCTGGCGACGGGCGTCTCCCTTCTCTGGAGGCGGGTGCGGGGAGAAGCGATGTGAGTCGTTGTCGCTGCATGATACCCTTCAGGATATCCTCTCCTTCGGTCAACGTATTGAAGTTTCAATAAGTGCAATACCTTCACCTACCCAGTATGATGTCTCGAGTGGGAGGTTGCCCTTCGGATAGGCCAACTATTGAGGAATGCCCTTTTAAAAGAAATTACGATGCTCTTGTTATATTTCCTGCATTCACAAATAAAAACATTATCCTTCACGGTATCAACAATTTCATTATTGCGAATACAGCTTCAGGGAGAACTGGCATTATCCAGACAACGGGAAGCATAGACGCCCCAATTTCGCGCTGTTTTATGGCTTTAAATATCAGATTGCTAAGGGAAGTTTTAAGTCAAAGAAGTAATTACTATTTTAAAAACATTTGATAAATATATAGAATTTGTGTAAAATAGATTAAATACCGTATTTTGCTATGGCATCTTGCGGCCAGAAACCTCCGCTAGAAAAGTTTCATCAACAATTTCATCCATATCGTACATTATAACCCGTCTTTTCACACTGCAGATGCACACCCAAAATTCAGTTATATTTTCTTTGTTTGGGAAAAACCTAGGTGCAGTATTTTTTTAAACTTAAATTTCTAAAAAAATATATAAAAATGTATTGAAAGCATTATTCGACCTCAACAGAAAGGCATAAACGAAATATACATCTTCCGCCAAATTTTATTTCCACTTTTGAAGTATGCCTCCTTAGCGTAGATTATATGAGGGAACTATTTAAAAATGTATTCTCCACCATTACAAAAAGGGACACAAGAAAGATTTCAAGTTAGGCACACCATCATTGAAGTAATGATTTTGATAAAAATAAAGACCTTCGTGTCCATATGTCACGTATTTCAGTGGGGACTACTTTAAATACGTGTGTGGCATTTCGAAAAAAGAATGAATGAATTAATCACTATCCAAGGTAATGTAGCGCCGAAGGCCCGACCATAGCGGGTTTCTTTGCCCGAAGGGCAAACAAACTCGCTAGTTAGTAATAACCTCATTCAAACTCCGAGGTTGTATGGAGCAGATTGTTCACCCATTAAAGAGCTCCGATTCAAGCTATTGAACGCCTCCGTATGATGAACGGTTCATAAGATGGAAATTTTGCCGTCCATGGGGGCTTTCCGTTTTCCCCCAAATTTCGGGATGGGGGGTAATATCTCACTAACCGCCTATCTGATGAAGCCGATTATTTTTTTTTAGGGAGTTGTTGAATTGACTGCAACGGTTGAGATTTTCATAGCGAAATGTGAAACACTTTTGGGAGATGAAAGCTGAATCATTTTTGCAAAGCAAACTGTGCTAACGTGAAGTCATTTTAACTTGGAAGGGAGTCAGTGAAAAACCCTGTCTGGTCCTTGAAACCTCACCCTCCCTCCATCCACAAATCCCCACGTTATATTTTTGTCTTCTCGAACTAGGTCTATCATAGATTTGATTTCGTGCCCAAAGGTTAATAACATAAAAAATGCAAGCAAGAGATGGTGCAATATGTGCATGAACAATTGAATGAGGAATGCATTGGAGCAATACAATCTCATTGACCGTGTGCTCACACTCAAGCAAGATTTTTGAAAGGCCAAACTGCATCATTGAGGGCGGAGAACATCTCGGAGCTGGACGTGGCATCGGAACAGTCCACTCTGCTAGTTTCCACGCTTGTTCCGGAGCAGATGCAGGGAAAGATGTCAGCGGGATCGGGGCACGGGTTTTGCCCGGTCATACCGAGAATGGAAACAAGGAGGAGCACGAACGGAAGAGAGGAATGTGGAGGATTCCATAGGGGATTTTACCATCACTTCCGGCGCGGAATCCCTTCATGTGATTGGCTCTCCCAGATAGAGCCCACCAGTACTCCTCGTCGTCGTGCAGAGTCGTTCACGAAGAAATAAAATGCACAATGATGGCGAATTGCGTTTCAAGTATCGATTCGTTTCGTGTTGAAAATATGCAACGATTATTATAATACAGCATTGTCAAATGCCACATTATCTGGCGAGTTCAAAAGTCGAAAAAATAATGCTCCACTTTATAGACCAGTATTATCTAATAGAGCAGGATTATTTAGAGCTCGGTTCAAAAATCCACCCTTGAACTCGTTGAAAATAATCCTAGATCATTTTCAACGATAGTTAGTGACGGCAACGTCGCATCTCATACATGAGAAAGCAACGTGGAATGAGTTTTAAAGACGGGCAGCGCGCATCGCATGAATGAATCGGTATCATAAATGGCACGAAAAACCCCTTGACATTGAGAAAAGAGTTCGTCACGTAGAAGCGAAGAGTAACGAGCACTTGCAGAAGTGGAGGCACTCCAGTAGCGTTCATATTCCCAAAGTCAAATCCAAAATATAAAAAATCTACATGACTTTGAGGGCGAACGGACTTTCCTTAGGGACGTATAAAACGTCCCCGCGTATTACACTCGGAGTCTGGAGGAAGGATGACTTCCTCGCCGGTATGAGATCTCCGGCCAAATATTTATCGGGATCCCGACCCCTTTATCAATCGAAATCCCGTCCTCTTATCGATCGGCACTCACAAGGAGAGCGACTCCCGAGGGTGAAAACGGCGGGATCCCACCAGTATGGATCAGGATCGCCTACTCTTGGATCGGAAAGACGACGTCGGCGGCGTCATTACCATCCCGTTTCCTCATCTCCAATTTCTCGAGTGGGCCTCAAGTTCCAAGCCTGCCCTTCTGAGACTGCTTGGCCTATGAAGGGTATACCGTTAGGTCGCCCTTGCGTCATCACTGTAGACCGATTTAGCACCCGGTGTGAGGCATGTAGTCAAACGAACTTCAGCTCGTTTGACGAAGTGAACTTTGAAAGACAAACATAGGCTAAAGAAGACGAAGGGTGACCACGAGGTGCGTGGTAGATGTTTCGGCGAGTCTTGGCAGGGAATGCTTCCGTTTTCAATATTGCTGCTCCAATGAATCCCTCAGGACCTGCTCCTTGACTCCCTCAATGCGCTCCGTAGGTCTGCTTTAAACTATGTGAATCACTGCGCACGTGAATCGCGGCATTTCCTCATCTATTCTCAATCGCTCTTTTCTGCCATTAGCCTAAACTGAAGTTTTAGACCAATACTCATGATAAAAAGAAGTCTTGGAACGACTCGATAAGGCTTATTGGTTCCTCTGAGAACATATTTTGCCAGCTGTCTCGTGCCTATTTTCCCAACAGTTAATATTTAGAAGAAAATTGGGGTTAAAACTCGGGGGAAATCCAATGGGAGTGAATGGTGACTAGGGGACATGAGCCCAGCAAATATGGTTTTCAATTGTAGCTCGCAAGTCTATACTATTCCCATGGGTGCGCCATCTCCTGTTATTTATCAGCTCAGTAGCTCTCTCATAGCCATCGTAAGAGGTACACGCAGCGTGGCATGAGGCCATTAACGTTCGGAAACGTGCGCGGCGGGTTGCGATGTGAGTAGCGTGAGGCCGCAATAAAAGCCCACATGCCATATTGTCCTTCGAGACGAAGATTACAGGTAAGGCCTTGATCTTTGTGTTACCCTTCATCTTCACTCGGCGTCGGCTCCCCGTCCTTCGCAATGACGATTGACGAAGAGAAGGGGCAGGTGTGACTTTGCCACGTCCTGTCTTCTCACATGGCCAGCCGAAAGGGGGGGGGGGGGCGTGGCGACAACCTCCCATGGCCATTCATAGATTTAAGGAACTATGGGAAGATGAAAATCGACTCCCCTGGATCGAAATTCTGCTTAATTGTTGTAAGGGACCTCAAGAAAGGGCATTGGAGCCGATTGCGAGCCTTAAAGGTCACACCCGAGGCCATGATTTGTGGTCAAAGGTAACGATTTACATGTCTCTCTTTGAAAATGTGTACCTCCCCAACCGTCGGTCGCAGAATCGTCATATTCGTGCCATTCTCCTTGGAAGATATCACGCTTAAAGTTAAAAAAAATAAATGCATGCATGTAACCGTCGTTATCGAGACGCCATGGCGGCATAACTGAGAAAATTTCCGTTTTCGGAATCTGTTTTTTCGCTCTCATTCCTCGTAGAAATTTTCTATCGACAAATGCATACTAACTTTGTGGAGGCTATCCTGATCCATGTTTTGACGGAATTGCGCATAGTTTCCTCCAACCGTTCCCTCTCAAAGTTTGAAGATCCACACGAAAATGCCTTTTTTTTTGGAAATTACTTGAGGTTGACGGACATTGCTCAGAAACGAAGTCGAAATTAAAAATTTCTGTCCTAGATCTCTTCAGAAGTCTCTCAAGAAGCTTCCTGTGGATTTTCATGAGAATTCGGTCGCCATCGTCGGAGCCTATCGCTTTATGCTGTGGCCCATTTTAAAATGGAGGCCATTTCTGTCCAACTGGGTCGATTTCCTCGGTTCATCGGTCGCAAATACTGAATTTTTTTGTTCCTATCGCATAGAGATATGCTTCAGGGATCAAATGACACCAATATTGCTTTCTTTCTCCCAGGTGATAGAGAACGCGGGGTTTTATTTCCCGATTTGCATGAAATCTTGAATCCTCGTGTGCAGCTCTTCTTTCTTGGACCTCCCTCCCGACTCACACCCACTTGTGCGTGCGCGTGGTTGTGCGTGTCTGTGTGTGAGCAGCAGGAGAAGCAGGAGACCGACGTGGTTTCAACTGGCGCCTGTTTCTACTGGGTGGGCCACAAAAAGGGCTCTCTTTCCAACTCGCATTACTGGTGTGATGCTCTCATGGATATTTTTTATGGCTGCATATAATGGACGGAAGAAAGGCACAGCTGTAAAATGCTTATTTTTAGATTTGAAATATCTTAAAGGATAACTTAAGAAAAAATTATTAATTTTCGGTTACGAAAAATCGGCATTTTGAAAAGTGTCATCAATCAGTGGAATTTTTAAATTTCGACTTCGTTTCTGAGCAATGTCCGTCAACCTCAAGTAATTTCCAAAAAAGGGGCATTTTTGTGTGGATCGTCGAACTTTGAGAGGAAAGGATTGGAGGAAACTATGCGCAACTCCCCCACATGATGGATCAGGATAGCCTCCAAGAAGGGTAGCATGCTTTTGTCGATAGAAAATTTCTACGAGGAATGAGAGCGAAAAAAACAGAATCCGAAAACGGGTATTTTCTCAGCTAAGTCGTCATGGTGTCTAGATGACGATTGTAACATACATGTATTTATTTTTTACATTTAGCGTGATATCTTCCAAGGAGAATGGCACGAATTTGATGTTTCTGCGACCGATGGTTGAGGAGATACACATTTTCAAAGAGAGGCATGTAAAACGTTACCTTTGACCTCAAATCATGGGTGAGACCTTAGAGAGTCAGTAATTGGCTCCAATTGCCCTTTCTTGAGGTCCCTTACAACAATTATAAAGCAGAATTTCGATCCAGGAGAGTCGATTTTCTTCTTCATATAGTACCTTAAGTAGTACCTTAAGTACCATAGTAAGTAGCCCTTGCACGGAAGTGCAAGGGCTACTTACTAGTGTGTATAAATCCTGCAGGTCTCATTCGACACCCGATCAGTGAACGAAGGGGCGAAGGGGGTGAATGAGAATGGAGTTGAAGAAAAAGACACCATACCCACTTCGTCATGGACGCTTTAAAATCCAGGATTTCCGACAGCAGGGGGGAGACATCATGGTGAGCGATTCCGCCGTTCCCTTGCAATCGTAGCGGCAACTCTCGTCTCCTCGTTCTCCTTCTTCGTGAAAGTTGCATCCCCTCACTTCCTTCGCCCGATTTGGAAATTTCATTTTGAAAAGGCACATCCTCGGATGATAAACGCCTCATGCGTCTTCATCGGTCTTTCACTCAACTTCGACGAATGAATTTGACTCATGGCACTTGCTTTCTCTCTCCGTTTTTATCGTGTACTCCGACGGACGAATTCCTTTTTCGCCTCCTACTGGATAACTGAAGAAGTTCATCCATTTTCGCTCCGCTTCCACTAGATGTCCAACCGAATCTCTATTCCTGTTATCGCCACTTGTTATAGCTCAGATTTGTGCCTGATCCTTGATACACTAATTAATTTCGTCTAATCTGAAAGCCCCACAATTGATACATGTTCCTCTGAGTGGTCTCCATATTCTCCTTCATAAATTCAGTAAATGACCGTCTCCTCGATTACTAAGTCTCGTCAAGGAATTTCCCCATATTAATCTTTGTGAAATTGTAAGCATTGAGGTTCGAATGGCCTGTGAGGAGCAGATGAAATTCAAGTGTGTTAATCTATTCCATGTTATCTAATCTACTACTGCGTTCACTCCCGTGAAATATGTGGACTGTATATTATTGCCCATTTGGAATTTCATGCCCAGTCTCCAGTGTAAAGCGTTTACTTCAAATGCGCCCAGGTTTCAACACCCCATGAAGGGTAAGCCGATGTTTGCGAATCGATGTGTACTTAAGATAGAACCATTAGCTAAGGGGAATACCTTGACATCCATCTGTTTAATGCAGGATAATTTAAAGGGCTACCCATGTACATGTTATCCATACCTATGCTGCCACACTCAGAGAGACGTGGCTCTTTTCCTGTGTGGGCTGTAAGCTGCTCGGGGTTGGTTGTCTCATTATTTGTTTTCTAGTGTAAAAGCCCGTGCACGCACGGACTGAAATTAGTCGAATCAATGCATTTCAAGCATGCCTTTCTACTCTCTCCTCGTCAATTTCTTTGCTTCTTGAAGCAGCCAGCGATGCGGCATTTGTACAAGCCAGTTTGCTCTTCCACCCCGCTGACTGACTCCAGAATGCTTCTCTCCACCTTACGTTCAGTGGTTCCTGCCCCAGAATAGTTTCAACTTCCTCACATTTTCTTTAAACTTCCTTTTTCGTGGCATTTTGAAAGCCGCACCAAAATTCAATAAAATGGAGCGCTGACTCAATGCTGTAGATTTACGCGAAGCAGTAACGTATACCGGCGACGGAACTGGTAACACTATGACATGATCATTACCTGCTGTTGCCATGGAAACAATGTCCGTAGCCGACATTGCCTCGTACTCTCATATTGGTTGCGAACACAGCCCGGGAAGACATTCAGTGTCTTCCCGGGGAGTCATTATTCTCTTTTTCCAAAGTTAGTGTTCCTCACAAGCATGAATCAACAACGCAGCAACTGCAATGCACTTTGAAAAGTGGTGCAACGAAGATTTCACGCTTGAAAATGAGCACTTTCTCCATTGTGGCTATCAGCAGGTCATCATCGAACTAAACAGGTCGGCCTGAGCGCGCTTCATCGGCTAAGCTACACTCACCAGACCTGCATTTCTGGAATCACCGTTGGCATTTCCTCGCATTTAGAGCTTCCCCACCAATAACATCTTTAATGTTTTTCGCGCCTGCAGTTACGTTATTCCCTTTCTTAAATTCATAAAGCATCATATGCCTTATGTGTTCCTCTGAAACCTCCATCTTGTTTTTAACGCCTAAGAAAAAAGGAGCGCTGTTAACTCGTTAAAACTTACACGTAGACTGAAGACTAACGTCTACACAAGTTAGTATATAAATATTCCATGAGATGTGCACAGATACACGTATAAACAAGATACAAGTTTGACAATGCGAAAAAACCGCATTACTTATGGGATGATCTGATATACCTGTATATGGTTAAATTGACGTTATCCCATACAACTCAATTTTCAGGGAATCACAATATTTAAAATTAGGCTAATCCTCTCCTTCCACGATTATACGAGGCATGTTCAATGAGTAATGTAACCATGACTGCTGCAAATGATTTATTGCAAGACGATTTAGTGGCGTGTTACAACGGTGATGAGAGTTCTCTGGGACGCGCAGATTGATCGCTATGTAATATTGCACGTGACACTGACAAGCCAGTTTAGATGGTGGCCCTCCTTGAAACGTGGTCAACCGTTTAAGCGCGAAGTGTAATTCGTTTCCTTCATGCAAGAGACACCACACTCGCAGAAGTTCATCGCCAACTTGTTCTTGGAAAAAAATGCCAAGTTTCGTAAGCAAGTATGGGTGTGTCGTAAAGCATTCGATCCTGGGCGAACGAGCGTAATCGATGAACAAGGACTGGGACGACCGGGGACCTCGTCAACAGATGAGAATTACGTGCATATTAAAAGAACGATTCAAGAGGACGTGCAAGTGGAAATTCGTCAGATCGCTAGAGATCTCGATATTTCAGTCAGAACTCTGTTCCGCACTGTTCGTGAACCGTTGTGATATCGAATAAAATTTGTGTCCGGTGGTTGCCTAAGCAAGGGCAGCGGGGGCTGTCGACTTCCTGGAAAAAGAGCAAACTGGTTAACTGTGAAACTCTGAACAGACTTCGAGGAGGCATTCGTAGAGGAGAAATAGCCTCGCACAGAAAATGAAAATCCCAGCGGGAGTGTTCCAGCAATGCCACGGTTCGAGTGGCCGTGTGAGGCCGCGTGTTACCGTGGAGCAAAATGACGCCTTCAGAAAGAAGACCGGGAAGTTTACGACGGATGGCCTGGAACCCCCGGAACCCCCGGAACCCTTACAAGTTCACGATGAACTTCTGCGGGAGTGGTGTCTTTTTGCAAGAAGAAAACGAATTACACTCCGCTCTTCAAAAGTTGACCATGTTTCTCGGAGGAGCGCCATCTTAACGGGCCTGTCACGCAATCGCAGTATTACACAGCGATCACTCCGCGTGTGCAATAGAACCCTCACCACTGCCGTAATACGCAACGAAACAAGTACTTCGATCCAAGCAATACTTATCTGCAGAAGACCTTGTTAACTTACTTATTGAATATGCCTGGTATATTCCATCTCCGTCATAGGCCGGTCTACCCCTGAGGCTCGTAAGCGGTGGTAACGTAACCAACGTTAAGGTTCCTAATCATCGCATTTTAGTATTCATTTGTCATGCTGGAGCCTTTACTGTGTTTTTTTTTGCCAGGAAATGAATTATGAATTTACATTTTTGGATTTACAGTTGGTCGCAAACTCTCCCATGCAGTCATACGAGGAGTAGAACTCCAATATCAGCTATCAGGAAGAAAACAACTCAAACTTCCTTATCTCCCCAACCCCACATATCTTACTCCTCTCAACTAATTTAAAAGTCCCTGAAGTTCCTGTTTAAACACACATGAAGAGGGGGGATATGCACAGATCACTCAATTTTGACAGAAGGCAACATCTATTTCTGCGTAATCTCAAATTTCAAATCGGAACCATCTTCATTGAGTGCGCAAGAAAGCCCCAGCTTTAGTTGTTTTGGGACTGGCAACAAAGGAATTTAAAGTTGCATACTTATCAGTTATACCCTCGGTCACCCGGTCGACAGCAGCGCCCTCTATCGGGATACGGCGCCATCTCTCGGAAGTGAAAGAAAAAACACGGACTCATGAACCTCTCTGCCCGGTATCAGCTGGTTCCGACTGTCCCTTGAAAAGTTAAAGTTGAAAAGTTCGTTGAATTATGAGACGGTCGAGTACAGGTAATCGCCTTACTTACAGTGGAACGATCCACTTCTAAGCCCCTTTAATTCACCTCTAAATGAGCATTGCACGATTTAATCGGGGATGCTGAAAAAAGATGAAAGGCATTTCAACACGTTGTAACTGTCAAATATCGATCGCATATCCAATGTAATTTTTTGCTGCATTTATGAAACTGTGTTTCTCTCAAAGAAAACGGTAGAGCGTTTTTTTAACCGCTCTATATATACCTTTATGGTGCCTGTAAATTCCGATCGTATCAGCGGATGATGTCCACGAGCTTCATCTAAATTATGATTCATGTTCCATAAGCGGTTATCACATGTACATTCACGCGCATCCTCTTAGGCACACACACACACACACAAACACACACAGAGATATAAACAAATATTTTTTTAATGAGGAATTTCCTTTCGTTCCTGATAAATCATTGTCCCTCATCTCCGTAATTCCTGTCATCCCTTGCTAATGTAAGAAAAACACATCTAGACGATAGGCGCCATCAGCTCTGGAATTCGGACTCCCCATGCCGTATTACATCATAAACATTCATATTTAGTTACAATTAATTAGTTACAATGCTTTGCAATACATATTGAGTTCGGATGCGAGGATGCATCGATCGCCGCTGGAAAGGCCGCTATCATGAGGTTACACAGCCTTTTTAGGAAGATAGAGATTAACATTAGTCCCATTGCATTTTTAAAGGAATCTCTTGCGAGGCCCATGCAGTTCCCTTTTCGAGCTCTGTTATGCTTGTTGCCAAGCTAGCTTACCCAGGTAATAGGTGCGTTGGCTGAGGAAGTACAACATGGAATTTTTTTTCTTCTGGGATTCAGGCTGAACTGCTTCATTCTTTTAGGAGATATTTCCTCTCGCAATCCAAACAGGGATGTGAAGGACCTTCATTATCTACATTTATGGACAGTAAATGCCAAGTATATTGCATGAACTAATATACAAGTCGTAACGAAAGGCCCTGGACATAGGTAACATCATAACATCATCTGGACATCATGAATTAAATATATTTTTATTTACATATTATATACACAATATTATTATACAAGTTGTTCAAAATAGGAACCACAAACTTCTGCACATATATTTACCCGAGTTGTAGCATTCCTAGAACACAGAAATAGATATGACCAAGACCTGACAAAAAAATTTGGTGGTGCTCAATCCTGTTGAGAGTACATCTTGCTGCGCGTTTCTAAAGACGAATAATCAGTGTACGCATGAACAATGTCATGCAATACATTTAGAAACTTCTTTCAGTGACGTTATCCACGAGATTGTAAGCACCCACAATTAAGCATTTTGCATTTCAAACCAGTTATTCAGGGGTAGTGCTGATGATGCGTTTCCACTTCCTCGCGGGGATTTTTTTTTAGACCAGTAGTCTGAAATTCGTACATTAGCATCACCGTTAAGATGAAAAGAAGCCTCCTTAAGAAAATAAAATGTATCCTAGAAGCAATGGTTGTTGGATTGCTGCATACCACTCCGATTTCCATTTCTCTGTCTCTATCATCGTCCATCAGTGCCTCGATGTGATGCAACATGTATGAATGTGACATTGCAAGTTAGAGTATACCTTGACTGGCATGTGCGAAATTCTTCCTTCCTGTGATAAATATTTCACAGAAGGCTTAGCACTCCCCAGAACCTTTGCAAGAATGTCTTGCCATGGCATCGTCACCGGTACTGGTTCGTGGTCGACCACTTCTCTTACTGTCCTCCACATTCCCAGTTTCTTTTAATCTGTAATGAACATTCAGAAGAGTTTGGGAATATGGCTTCAGTTTATCCAGATACCTTTGGTGGAATTTAGCACATGCTTCCCTGAGACTGAGACCACTAACATACAGGAAAACTAATGCAACATTTTCCCGTGCTGGGAAAATTCACTCAGACACCATTCCCTTGCGAATGTAATTTTATTTACCAATGTCCAGGCCGGGGCTTATGTTGCACCTTGTATATGGCTCTTTACTATCCACTACAACCATGGCAGCTGGTTTGACTGTCACTCCTCATCATCGAGATAAGGGCACCCTTACGAAAAGATCCTATAGGATCCGATGAGATTTTTGAAACATAAAAATCTTATAGGATTCTCATTGGAATCTCATAGAGTTCCTTTAAGATCCTATAAGATTACTTTAAGAATCCTATAAGGATTCTATACGATTTTTATATTTAAAAAATCGTAAAGGATCCTTTAGGGATTTTTCCGTTAGGGCATAAGCCGATGTCGAGCCAACCTGCTGGCTATCTCGCCTCACTAAGGCCATATGGGGAAAAATGGGTGGGAAAATGATGCATTACCTGTTCCTGCACTTGGAATGCACATTGAAGCTACGACCACTTCCGCTATGGAACACCTCGAAATAGGGAAAGTGCTGAGCGGCCTGCGGGGACAGACTGAAAATACTTTTAAGTAACCGTATGACTCTGAGACCTATACCAATCTTTGCTCTCCCAGTGCTATCCAAGAAATTTTCGGACTAATAGTCTTTCCATCTCAAGTGGTCCAAAGGTGGTTGCTGCACCGACTGGGATTTAGCCACTAGAGATAATTTATACTTGGGATTATTAGAAACTGATGAATCCAAAAGTTCAGCTGTCTGCGTCTAACGGTTTTTGAGACATATGCCTTCTGAAAGTTTGAAAGGGAATGGTGAAATGACCCCTTAAACAAATGTAATATCTCCTGAACTACAGGGTGTCCATAAAGTCTCTTTCAATTTAAAAAATTTATTTAAAAATCCAATGAAAAGATAAATATTTGGAAATTATTACAAAATGAGAAGTAGATATTGAAGTTTTTTTCCATCATTTAATACACCTCTATATGGGCACCATTAGTTGCACGAAGCACATCAAGACGGTACTCGATTTCTTGCCATGTTCGCTGTAGCATAGCCTCATCGATGGTGGCAATGGCATCAGTGATCTTTTGCTTTAGGTCAGTGATGTCCCGTATCTTTGTTCGATACACGATATCTTTAACTGACGGTACTCGATTTCTTGCCATGTTCGCTGTAGCATAGCCTCATCGATGGTGGCAATGGCATCAGTGATCTTTTGCTTCAGGTCAGTGATGTCCCGTATCTTTGTTCGATACACAATATCTTTAACATAACCCCATAGAAAGAAGTCCAGGGGAGTGATATCTGGTGAACGAGGTGGCCAGGGAATTGGGCCATCCCTTCCAATCCACCGATCTGGAAATGTTTGATTTAGGAACCCACAGACTTGCAGTCCCCAATGTGGTGGTGCACCATCTTGCTGGAAAATGATGGTTGGTTGAAGGTCATCTAGTTGTGGTGCCACATATTCAGTCAAAAGGTCAAAGTAAACATTTGCAGTAATTGATGCCTCATTGAAGAAAAATGGACCAAGGATTTGATTGCACATGATCCCACACCACACATTAACCTTTGGACTATCTCGGTGAAGTTCACTAGTCACATGGGGGTGTTCTGATCCCCAGATTCTCACATTATGTTTCTTTAAAAAATACCTCTTTCATCAACATGGTACCTGAAATACACAAATGCAATGTGCAAATAATGCAAATAAAAACTTTGATAACCACTTAGTACATAGAACAAATTTGATTAAGATATCTCATCAATTGCCTTTGTAATAAATTTTTTAAATTGTAAAGAGACCTTATGGACACCCTGTACATCCCAAATGATGTGAAACTCAATGGCCCTTCTTAGGCCAAACTGTCATTGGCCCGAGTATGTCATTAAGGTACTTTTCTTTGTGAGAACCTGGCATGATTAGAATGTTTTTGTTATTACTTCTATTACAAATAGGTATTATGCCTGTGCCTAGCCTATCATTAGCAGAGGCAGATGAGTCAGCACAAATTGCAGTTCATTCAGAACTGTTTTACTGGAACATCTCTTGAAGCATTTAGAGAGGTAAGTGAATGTCAGTGACTCTTTCCCTTTT
>CAJPEV010002940.1:0-36849 GCA_905338385.1 Darwinula stevensoni | reverse complement strand
AAAGATCCTCCATATAAACTGTAAGGAGCCCTTCCACGTGTTGGTTGACCCCAAACACTGGGTTCACCTCCCTCCACGTGTTGATGGATGTTTTAGTTCACCTCCTTCAGCTTCCTCCCCGCCTCGACTCTACTGATAACTGGACGTTGCGCGGTCTTAGGCTGGCATACATTACAGAAGAATGCAATTTTTCTTTGCAAATTAACCAAGAGGTGCTAGTTTTTTGGCATTTATACATGAGCTTTAAGCTTGCCATACTCATGAACCCTCATTGTCCCTTCTTTTATGCAATATTTTTTATTGAAGGCCTGTGATTTCATTTTTTGTGATGTTTATGAATCTTTCAAGAGTATTGTTCCTTTGGTTTTTATTTCATCCCCATTGGTATTTGGATCTCTTGCGTTGTGATTTTCACTAGTGCATAACTGCAATAAACAAGAAAGTTCATATGGTACAAGCTATATATATGTACATGAATGTCTTTTTTGTATTGGAATCTCAGGGCTTGAATGTGTGAATATAGATATCGGTATCGGTTTTTAAAAAATATCGGTATATCGGATATCGGCCAGAAATCAGTATCGTTGCATCTCTACTCATAATCTTTTCTTCCTTCCTCTAGTTCCTTCTTCAACTTCCTCCTCATCCCACGACTCCTCTCCCTCTGGCTCTAGCTCTTCCTGATCAGCTTCTCTTTCTTCCTTTGCTCTCTTCAGCTGAGCCTGTGTAAATGGACAACACTTTCTTGATGGGTTTTCAGAGAATGACCATGATTCCTCACTTTCTTCATGACATGGCAATAAATATTGAAAAATGTAGATCCAAACACGAATAAAGAAGTTACGTGTGATACACTTAAAAGAATTCGATTCCTCTCCCCCTCCCCCCCCTAAAATGCAACAAAGAACTCTCTGAAAGTAGTGGACCATTTTTATATTCCACTTCAGAATGGTGAAGCAGTTTTAGACACGAACTTTTTATGCAAGTAATTATAGGGTCATATAAGGTAATATTCTGCCATATATGCATGGCTTCCAAACATACACTTTAAGCAAATGGGGGCATCAAAGAAATATCACTCATTTATTCATTGCTGTTTGCCATAAGGATCCTTGCAAAGTGAAAGTGACTTACTTGTCTAAAATTGACTAAAACTGCTGACTCGGGAAGCTTTCTCTTCACAGGGGCAGATATGGCAGATGCACCAGACGATGGCCCTGGAACCGGCTGCATCTGCAACGATCAGTCACATGGGGCTTGCAAATGTGGAGACTCTGAAGCACACACTGCCATCATGGATATGAAAATGATATAAGCACATCAACCAGCCCTCATAGACAAAAAGAAGGCTATTGCCTGCTAGGCAGGCAAATTTTCAACTTCTTGGCATATTTTCAGATTACTGCTATCCCTGGCACACTGTACAACAGATGTCAAACAGAATAAAATCCAGCAAACTGAAAATGAAAACCAGGGGCCGTATTCAGACTCGTACTTGAGCAATTGAATTTGCTGAAGAAGGAATTTTGCATGAATTGCATTTAAAACATGCACTAAATACATTCATTTAAGCAGGAACAGCCTGGAATAGATGATCTATTGCAAGGCAATAGATCATCTCAAGCAGAGATGATCTATTGCCTTGCAAGTGCTATCACTTCTGCAAGCTCCTTCTCACGGTGTATGATCCTTACCTTGTTGTGGGACTTCATCTTCTTCGACGACTTCTCTCCTAGAATAGATAGAAATAGTCACTAAACCTTAACCACCTGTAACCTATTACACTTAATAAGAGTCCAGTCTAATATCAATTTTGATGTTATTTTATGATGTAGTGTGTAAGGAGCACCTACTTCATAAGATTCAAGTAGGAGCCAATTGAAAAACTGGCACTGCATCAAAAAGAAATTTCTTTAAATAAAATACTTTAACAATTTCATCACATTTCTCTGGTGCCACTTCCTCACAAACAGAGAGTGATCTTTTGGTCTTCACAACTCAACAAGCAAAGACCAGTTCCAACATGCATTACTTCACACAGGAAATGTAGTCAGAACACAAACCCATTGCAGCTGGGGTAGATGCCCCTCTCAGCATCTGGAGCTTCGCCTTGGCCTTCTCCTTCTGGGCCTTCATCTCATCCCTCTGCTGAGTGAGGATTCTAAGCCCCTCCTGCAAGTTTTCGTTCGTCTGCCTCGCCTTCTCCTTCTGGGCCTTCATCTCATCCCTCTGCTGAGTGAGGATTCTAAGCTCCTCCTGCAAGTTTTCGTTCGTCTGCCTCGCCTTCTCCTTCTCCTCCTTGTGTGATGCTTCCATTTCCTTCACCTGTCACACCGCAAATATAATGCATGTGCTCCTAACATACACGGAGTTGGACGTTTCTTAGCAACTCCCAACTTCACAATAAGGTTTTTTGCAATTAGCACCTAGCACCTTCATCAAAATTCTTTCAAGAGTACCACACATCATGAAAATATATACTATAATAATTAAAAGCTTACTTCCTGTTATCCTTCACCTCATTTGAGGACTAGAGTTTACCTGCATTCAACCAAGTTTTATAATAAGGGGCTTCCCATCTCCAGTCATGAATGTGAAAAACTTTCTATATGATTAAAATGTGGGCTGTTTGGTTTTTACTACATCTGTCATGATAGCAGTTTTCAAAACATTGATGCATCAACTTGAGCTGTCGATAGTACATCGATGCATTGATATTTCACTTCCAACCAAACCAATGTGTTTTTTCTTTTCCTTCCTGTCATTCATATAGTCAATTCATTTGCAGAATTAGATTTTTTTATAAGATATTGCAAACCCATGCAGGTCACACCATCTCTTCCTTTCCCTGCCGGGAGGACTGTATCATACTGTAATCTCCTCCATCTAATGGGACGATTCCCCTTAGAAAACTTTTGCCGTTAAATCGTGATGGTTGGAAAAACTATCAATCCCTCCAACCAAGTGTCATCAATGCATCAGTCTATCGTGACAGCCCCAGTTAATACTGATCAATATCACCATTTTTTATTTATTACAAAATTAGACCCAGGAAATATTCTGCAGCTATTACAAAGAATTGCAGTCCATTTATCTGAAAATCACCATTATTGCATTATGAAAGAGTTAGAGCTGCTTCAACTTCTTTTTCAGTGGCATTTCCTGCAGCATTTGACACTGGCTGAAGCAACAGAAAAAAAATTCACTGCCTCACCAGTATCATAAAAGGACCATTACCATTTTCGGGAAAAGCATAAAGTATAGAAGGTTTTCAAGCCTCTCCTCGTTCTCGGGGGCAGAGAACCAGGCATTGCAGAACATGGGCGTGACTGCCATCTCCATGAAAGATTTTTGCAAGTCCTTTCTAACGCAGTGATGCAGCAGGTTGTTAATGAGGTAAATGAGATGCATCTTGAGACTAAATGTGGCTCCAGGCTCTATGATTTTGTTGATGAGATAACGAGGGGCCAGTTCACAGAAACTGGAAGTGGTGGCGTGCGACAGGATCCATGCCTTCCCGCGGGAGATGGAGTCCTTGGTGCAGGAGTTGATGATGGGCTGGAGGATCTGCTCAAATTCTGCCATTGTGACCCCAGATTCTTCACACAGCTTCTGAATTCGTTCCTCTTGGGCCTGCAAAAAATTTAGGAATAAAAAATTAAGAACTTCAGTCAGCCTACTCGATTTTCAGAACACTACAGAAGACGGGATAACACAGCATCATCATCAGGTTGCATGAACACAAGGTTTCCAAGAATAACATTAATGCCATGCATGCTTTGTGACAGGTCAACATAGGTATGGAAGAGAGTTCTTGGGATAAAGATGTAAACTAATAAACCACATGTGGTATCACTGCTTGGGGTACATTAAGGCCAATGAGGGTCTATGAGCTCATTTTCTTTCAAAGTGCAATCAGAAAACTTCTTTCTCACGAGAAGTCCTCTTAGTACTTAATTACAATCAACCCTTGGTATAATGCCACTGTTGGTTATAGTTGATTTTGGGATATTAACATGGGATGTGATATATAAAATGAACTGCAGTATGTCAGTAGCTTTGACTCCAAAACCTCTAAAGGGAAAAATCAATTAAGTGCATAAGCAGAATATCTTGTGATCCTTAGTCCCCTCAAGTACTCAACACTAGTTCTAAGCATAGTGATTCTATGGATGAACCATCCCTATTGACGGCAGCAAATATTTAGCTGCTCTTGGCAATGGCTGAGGGACATGTGCCATTTGCTTTGATAAAAAGGAGTACTTATAAAGAAGAAATAAGCATGTTTATACAATACAATGCTGTTAGGAAATGGCTGATGAGAGAGATGCTATAAAATTGCATCACCTATTACACATTCAGGGTTATGATTTATATTAACAGTAAAGGGTTGGCAATAAGCAATGGTGGGTGTTGTGAGTGGCAGTGTATCTAGGATTGACTATATTTCATTTCATATTAAAATGCCCTAACACTAATGTGAAACAGAAGGAGGAGTAATGGACAGCGGAATATTATTGCAGTGATTGGGATGGCATGGAGAGGTATGATAGAATGTCCCAGTTTTGGTAGTGTAATGGTAGCACACCTGACTGGCAATCAGGAGGCCTGGGTTCAATTCCTGGCCGTCCTCTGGCTTTATTTCATCCACTCATGCCATCCAACCTTCCCTGGCCTTTGGTCCTCATGACGTTGTTCAGCCCTTAATTTGTACAACAACTCAATAACATTCTAGGTACACGAAAGTTATTTTTCTATTTCTGTCCTTAGCATAACACAGGTTACCCTACCTTCTTGAAGGTATCATAGATCTGGATTTGCTGCTGCTGCATGAGTGTCTTATGCTGAGCCACAAGGTTCTGTTCGCTCCTGGAGATCTGCTCTTGAAGCTGCTGAATTTGGGTGAACCATTGGTCGGCTGTGTTCCCCAATGGGGGAACCGGTTGGGGCAGGGACAATGCAGTTGCTGGAGGAGGCATGTGTGAAGGTGGGGCCAAGCAAGTAGATATAGGGGGGCCCAAGTGAGAGGATGCAGGTTGAGCCAAGGGAGAGGATGCAGGTTGAGCCAAGGGAGAGGATGCAGGTTGAGCCAAGGGAGAGGATGCAGGTTGAGCCAAGTGAGAGGATGCAGGTTGAGCCAAATGCGAGAATACAGGTGCAGCCGGGAGTGAGGTTCCAGATGATGGATTATACTGAGCCACTGGAACACCACTTGGAGGAAGGCCATTGTTGGCACGACTATGGAGCTGCTGCTCCTGTCGCATCAAGACATCCCTCGCATCATGCAAGTGCTTCTGGTAGGAGTCGAAGTACGGGCCGCCAAAGAGGAACGAGTACTTCGGATCCAACTTGACCTTTTCCTTAAACTCTCTCTCACCCTCGGGCCCCATTTTTGCCACAAGCTGGGCAACCTTCACAAAGTTGTAGCAAAGGTTCGGTGTATCAGGTGTAATTGACATTCTTGTCTTAGCCCACAAAAGAATGAAGTGAACCACGAGCAGTCTCAACAATACCTGTTAAGCACAATGCACACTTTAACACAAAAACAGGCCAACCAGCAAGTGATGAAGAGTAATCACATTATTGGGAAACTCAACTTCATGCCAAAAAAATTGTACAGATGCCCTACAAGTGCCATCAAAAACAAAACATTGAATGAAGCCAGTGTGGTATATTATGTGGCATATAGGAATTTTCCCAGATTCAAGGTGCAAACTACATATTAAATTATTTTTCAAGGGATGCATTCCATTTAAAATGGATTTCAGCCACAATTTTATGGCATGAGCCAGTTAGGAAACACAATTACTCTGAACTCTTAGAGAAGTCATCTTTGGAAGGGCCCCTTCCATGGTGGATTCAAAGTCCATTGCCTAAGTTTTCCATGTTAGAAATTATGTTTGGCAGCAAAAGAGTTAAATTGAGCCGCATTCTCTTCCCAAGTTGGTTCCAAACTGGCAATTAAATGCAAAGTCAAGATTTAGAGAAATGGAAGACCATGAGTGAAAGTTAGTGGGGCTTCAAATTTGTTTTGCGGAATTATTGTTTTTCCACCCATGGTCATCTCTTTGGGGCTGGAAGGTTATTTTGAGAAACTGAGGTCGAAGTTGCTGTGTAAAGCCTGAGAAAATACCTGTTTTCTCGGTTTTAAAGGAGAGGGCAAATGAAAAAAAAATAGAACGCTGAAAAAACTATTAGAGATAAAATTTTTGAGAGCACAAAAATACAAACAGTAGAAGGGAAAAAAATTCCGGTCAACATGGGGTGAATATGGAAGAGCCCATAATGTAATATAAAAAAAAAAACAGTAAAACATCACAGGAAAATGCCTAAAGTAATACTCAGTACTAACAGTTCCTTTGAATTAAATGCTTCAGGTCGCGGTATAAAGTTCACCGGTCAATAAAGGTCACCTCTACAATCTAGAAATCAGGAGGAACTCATCAACTAGGCCCAAGTGGAGCGAGAAACCATCACATCGAATGACAAATGTCCACTGCTTGAATTTGTTTTATTTTATGATGCAGCCTATTGGCCACATCAGAAGATTTCATCCCAAATTCCAGGCAACGACAGAAGGTCCATGCCTTCCCATCGTGAATAATGGCAAAAGCGTAATTTTGCAAATGATTTCGCACTTCTGCCAAATATTAATCCAATAACCTAAAAAAACAAACCCAGAACGCTTTAAAGCCCACAGCAACATGCACAGCCATGAGAGTCGACTTTGGCACTCTCTAGTGGACACAGTCTAGCAGTCTTATCTTAGAGATTAGAGGTTGAGGGGTTTTGGCTTGTCCACTCCCTCAACACAAATATAGACTATCATGAATTAAAAAAAAAAGGTTCAAGCCAACTTTCTTTCACGTTGTGTTATTTTCAGCTCCATCTGTATGAAAATGGATAAATCAAGTATGCAAAATGCACAAAATTCTACAGTGTCCGAGAACCTTCCTTCTCGAGGGGCAAAATTAGGCGCTTGACTTGCTCCCCGTGGAGTTGTTCACAACCCGACACCTCCACAAAGCAGAAAACCCAGCAGTTCACAAACACACGTGTATTTCACCTTCATTATCATGCAAAACGGATTCAGATGAGCGTCAAGTGAAAGGTCTAAAAGGAGGTCTGGTCCCCAGCCGGGACCGCCTGGCCGTCGGGGTCCCCCGCCGCATCGCCCTCGCGAGGAACCGCCTGCCCCTTGCGTCCGCCGCGCCTCGCGCTCCTCGGAGGCCGGACCCCGTCTCCTGGGGGGCCGCCTCCTGCGACGCGGTCTCCCACATGATGGGTCGCCTCAGGGCTGGAGGTCGTGGGCCGCGCCCGCTTCCTCCTCGCGACATCTCTTCTTCCCTCCCGCTTCCTGATCCACCTGCGCGAAAAATAATGATAGTTACATGGTTTCGTCTGAATTTCCCTTAACACTTTCAAGGCTGAATTAAAAAAAGGAATTACTAGGACATTTTTTCACCGCTTTTTCTATTGAACAGGCCTAGCCAAAGACAGAGCATGCAGAAAATGTCAAATATTTACTCATATATTCAAAAATTGAATTTTTTAATTACAAGAATCATCGACCGAAAATATTGAATATCAGGCCAATGTTCACACATAGGGAGTCCCTAAAACTTGGCCTTTGTTACAATTATATCCGTTCATTCCTGCAGCATGGGGGAAAATTTTTCCCTTTTCCAAAAAAAAAAAACAAAAACATTTATCAGGTCAAAACTTTTCTTTTTGATCCAGCTACAACCTCATTGAATGAATGATGCATCACCAAAGAGCCCTTTTCAAGAGTTATTAAGCGGTACCAAATAAAACAAGTTTTGTTCAATGGTAACTGCAAGAGCAGTCTCAAAAGATATGATCCTTATAATGACCATATGCCATGAAAGGGTTAATATCTTCCACAAATAAGGAAATGTAATGACTACCTCCCAAAAGCAATTTGCAATCAAGCATAACAATTCACTGGTTTCAGTTGTGAGTCTTTGCTCAATGTTTACTGAGCCAGTTTTATAAATACTAGGATTTTTGCCAATTCTACATTTATATAACAATACCTTCATATTTCAAGAAAACATCCCAGAAAGGTAAGCATGCAAACTTTCATAATTTTCAAGAACCCAATAAGTTTTATAAAGGTTATGAAGCACTTCATCTTGCAAAAAAAAAAAAAGAAGTTCCTCAGTGAAAGTGGTTTGATGGTATACCAATAGGACTAGGACCTCTGTATAAAAAAATGGATATTGTGGGTTGAATACATCCCGCCCGATCGGCTGCTGAACAAGGACTATTTTGGTTATCGGGCAACTGGGACATCCATGTCCCTAACCCGATGACAAACGGTTAGGGGTGTTCCAACGCACGCATAGATATTTGCTTAAAATAATTTGCATGAACAATCAAGGATTGAATATACGTGGGGAGGTCGGAAAGTTTGCGGATTTTCACATTTTTCGGCGCCATTGAGTGATGAGTGATTGTGGCCTATTCAACTGATATCTCTTGAGCCCTTTCAACATTTTAAAAGAATTTTTAATACCATACAGAAAGATGGAGACCCGTCAGAAGCGAGACGGTGCTGTGAATGTTCGCGAGACTGTGAAATTTTCGGTGGAACAAAAACGAGTGATCCTCCTCTACCATTTTCGGAGTGGATTGAAACCGCAACAGGCGTTCGAAGAGATGAAGAAGAACATCGGGGATGATGCTCCAGGCAGGACCATGGTCTTCAAGTGGTTTCAACGATTCGAAGCTGGTCATTTCGAAGTCACCGATGATCCACGAAGTGGGCGTCCAAGAACTTCGACAGACGACGGAATGGTTGCTGCCGTGGCAAAATTCCTGGAAGAAGAACCCTCTGCGACCACAAAACGACTTGCCGACGTCTTTCAAGTCTCAAAAACGTCGATTTCGTCCATTCTTCATGACCAACTTGACTACTTAAAGAAATCTGCTCGTTGGGTTCCACGTCTTCTGAAACTGGAGGAGAAGGAGGCCAGGGTGAACTTCTGCAAGATGTTCCTGGAGGATTTTGAAGACGGAAATTTGCCAAACTTCAGGAAGATAATCACTGGAGATTAAGCCTGGTTTTACGTGTAAAACCAGGTTTTTGGAAGTTTGGCGAATTTCCGTCTTCAAAATCCTCCAGGAACATCTTGCAGAAGTTCACCCTGGCCTCCTTCTCCTCCGGTTTCAGAAGACGTGGAACCCAACGAGCAGATTTCTTTAAGTAGTCAAGTTGGTCATGAAGAATGGACGAAATCGACGTTTTTGAGACTTGAAAGACGTCGGCAAGTCGTTTTGTGGTCGCAGAGGGTTCTTCTTCCAGGAATTTTGCCACGGCAGCAACCATTCTGTCGTCTGTCGAAATTCTTGGACGCCCACTTCGTGGATCATCGGTGACTTCGAAATTACTAGCTTCGAATCGTTGAAACCACTTGAAGACCATGGTCCTGCCTGTTGCGGTTTCAATCCGCTCCGAAAATGGTAGAGGAGGATCACTCATTTTTGTTCCGCCGAAAATTTCACAGTCTCGCGAACATTCACAGCACCGTCTCGCTTCTGACGGGTCTCCATCTTTCTGTATGGTATTCAAAATTCTTTTAAAATGTTGAAAGGGCTCAAGAGATATCAATTGAATAGGCCACAATCACTCATCACTCAATGGCGCCGAAAAATGTGAAAATCCGCGAACTTTCCGACCTCCCCACGTATCAATCAATAAATATGCACAAAGAAAGAGCCTTCCACAAAAAATACCCAGCAATTCATAGATGAATGATGCCATGGATGCCCTCAGAGCACCACGGCAGAATGCATCAAATCTAGTTTTCACCAACAAAAGGCAATGCCAAAGCGAGCCGAGCGTACGACCGACCTGACGAAGACGGCATTTCGAGCTGGCTCTGACTACTTCCGTCCCCTTCCTGCATTTCACCCGTGTCACCTTCGTTGCCCCCCTCGCCGGCTTCAGGCTCCATCTCCTCCTGCGTCGACTCGGGGACTTCTTGGCCTCCGGACTGGTTCGAATCCCCTGGTCCTGGAAACGAACAATGCCTTCATTTTCTGACCAACTTCATATTCGACACAAAAGAAAGTAGCCCATTCATTTTCTTATCATAAATGCATCCACGGTTTTGTGCAATGCACAGAATTAATTGCTCACCTGCAATCCCATCTCCTGAAACATGAAATATACTGAGAGGGATCCACATTATGCATAGAACTCCTGAAGAAATTCTCAGTAAAGGAATATTGAATCATGAGACCATCTGAAAAAGTGTCAACAGCTAATTTTGCAGCAGCAAAAGCCGTTAAAACGCTGAACGATCCTCATCGTAAAACATACAAATAACTGCAAACATTTTCAATCATAAAAAAGCTCACCCTCCGGAATGTGAGACATAGAGACGTGCTGGCCGACAATGATGTCCCCACGAGCTTCGCCCATTTGACTCAAGTCCACTCGCGTGGCGTCCATCATCTGTGCGTCCTCGGATTCCAAGTGCGATGGTGCTCCGATTCCTGCACATGAGACATCATGTAAGTGATTTCTAATGGTTCAAACATTCAACCGGTTTTAATGTTTTTTTAAGATCTGAGATATCATGTCAGTTCATCTCCCTTTGCAAGACCAGTTTCAAACGGGGGCTATGTTCAGACACAACAGTAGCAGACTTGGGAAAGATGATAAGGCCTCTCTGGCCCAATATGAATTAAACACAAAAGAAGGTCCAATATTGCGTGGGATGTGTGAATTTGGAAGATGGATCAGTTGGCTCCCCCTATTCCATTACTGCACTACACCAGACCAAGATATTGTACAGTAAATTAGAAAGTTAGAGTTGAATTTAGGAGGTCAATTATTGGACAAGGGGATGAACTGTGCAGAATGAGATGGGAGACAAACCAGGCTGAGTGGGAGTGGAGAAGATGAATCTATCACCAGGTGAAGAGACGACAGTCACTTCCCCTGGGAATCTAGCTGGGTAAAGAGTGGGAGTGCTCGGAACGATCCCCTCGTCCCCGGCCTCTTCGAAGCCGCTCGTGGAGCTCAGGCCAGGCCTTCCGACAGGTAGGCTCAACATGCTCGTGTCTCCTCCGGGTCCTGGCCCCATGTCTGTGGCAGCACTCACGCTCTGAGCCCCTCCATCCCCCACTGCCATCCTGATCCTCTCCTGTCCCTCCTCCTCACCTTCTTGGCCACCATCCACGTCTCCTGCATCTCCATCTCCATCTCCTCCATCATCAGTGGCCCCTTCCGCAGTCGGTTCCTCGATCACGGTCACATCGTCGTCTTCTTCCTCCTCGTCGGCCGTGCTCATTCCCTGCTTCTCCCCTTCATCGTCTTCCTCCTCGTCTGATATCTCCTCCTCTTCGTCAAGTTCTTCATCTTCGTCTTCTACTTCCTCTTCCTCGTCCAAGGCCTCCCTCTCGGTTTCTTCGTCGTCCTCCTCGACACCCTCATCGTTGTCTTTTTCCTCTTCCTCTACTCCATCATACTCGGGGTTTTCTTCCTCAATTTCCTCCTCATCCCTCCTCTCCTCTCCCTCTGGCTCTTCCTGACTGTCATCAATGACGATGCCCCCTTCGTCTGCTTCCCGAGAATCTTCTATGACGATCACGTCATCCTCCTCCACAGGCTCTTGTCTCTCTCTCTGAGACTCAGCTTCTCCTCTTTCTTCCTTTGCTCTCTTCAGCTGAGCCTGTGTAAATGGCAATACTTTCTTGATGGTTTTTCAGAGAGTACCCATGATTCCTCACTTTCTTCATGATATGGCAATAAATATAGAAAAATGCAGATCCAAACACAAATTGAGAAGTTACATGATACACTTAAAATAAATATAATTTTCCCCCACTGCATTGCAGCATGAAACTTTCTGGAAATAGACTTTTAATTTTGGATCAAAAATCTTCTACTTCAGATTGGTTATGCAATTTAAGACACAAGCTTTTTATATATGAAATTCTAGGGTCACAGTAGGTGATATCATTCTGGAATATATGCATAGCTTCCAAATGCACATGTTAAGCAATTGGATGCAGCAAAGAAATATAACTCATGCATGCTTTATTCATTGATATTTGCCATAAGGATTCTTGTAAAGTGAAAGGGACTTACTTGTCCAGAATCAACTGCTGACTCTGGAAGCTTTCTCTTCACAGGGGCAGATATGGCAGATGCACCAGACGATGGCCCTGGAACAGGCTGTATCTGCAATGATCAGTCACACGGGGCTTGCAAATGTGGAGACTCAAAAGCACACACAGCCATCATGGATATGAAAATGACATGAGCACATCAACCAGCTCTCTTGGACAAAAAACAAGGCTATTGCCTGCAAAGCAGTAATGGTGAACTTCTTGGCATGTTCTCTTATCATTGCTATCCCTGACACCCTGTACTACAGAAGTCAAACAGAATAAAATCAAGCAAACTGAAAGTGAGAACCTGCTCAATGAAACAAGAGCTTGTTAACCTCCAGAGGAAAAGAATTTCTGACCAACAATGAAGATTAAAAGAATGGTAAGAAGAATGTTGAAGTGGAAGCAAACCTGTATTGCAGGAGCAGAGGGAATTGAAGAAGTAGACGTAACTGCAGCTAGAGACGAAGATGCAGCTGGAGTCCCGATGAGAGAAGTGTTCGGCACGACCAATGCGACGTTTCCTTCTCCCATCCCCGAGTTCTCACCGACCTCTCGAATGGTCAACTCGGTCGAACCGATGTGAAACACGCTGCCTCCAGCCTACATTCGCAGACACCCCATTTGAACCACCATTCCCCTTCTCTCATCAAAAAGAAAGCCAAGAACCAAACCTCTCGTATGATGGGCGTCGTGGTGGCCGTGCTCCGCATCGGTCTCGCCAAGGGAGGCGTCTCCTGCACGCTGGGCTGGACGACCACCCGAGGAGCACTGCCCAATTCTCCCATTCCCACACTCTCGCTGCAGTCAAACCAAGATATGTTTCTCCTCGTACTCACCAAATCTCAAAAATGAAAATTTCAACAACATACATGGAAGAAGTGGATGAGAGATGTGTGGGCATGACAGTGGCAGTTCGAGTCGGCGGCTGAGTCGAAGTGAAGATGACGGTTGTTCCTGCCATGGCGTGACGGATCGGCTGAACCCGCATGACTGCCGCCGATGAAATCTGCACAGAACAAGGAATGGACCATGCTTTCATAAATGTCAAACATGAACACATAAATGCCCTCTCAGGATAGATAACTGAGGCAGCAGCATGTGGATAAAGAGGAGGATGGCCAGCGCCTAAGGTCAAGAAAGCCTGGTGAAGGCAGGAAGTAAGGAAAGAATGAAATGGAGGATCATCAGGGGGACCATCAAGCTTCCTTTCATCCTTTAAATGGGGGTTGGAAAAATTACTGGATGGGCGATTCTTGTGACATGTAAACTTACAAAGAATGGGTCTAAAAATAATTAATGCAAATCAGGCAATGTTCAAAGCATCATACTCATATTTCCATTAATGTTAGTGGTCATAGAACCATTTGTACAAGATTTTGCACCATGAAAATAAAAAAATAAAATGTCACTATTGAACAATACAGGTTAATTTCCCCCTGACTGTTTCAAGGCTTCCAGGCATGTAAATAGTGGAATAAATAAAAAGCAGAACATAAGATTTCCAAGATTAGGGTAGCTTCAGTGCATCTAGGTGCTCTTGCCCATCAGCTATGAGACTACGAGACAAACCAGGAGTCAAAGGACATCATAAGGTAGAGGACACATGAAGAGAATGTGTGAGATGGTGACAAATGTGCAGGGAGAGGGGGGGGGGGGTGAGGCAGGTGTATGTACATCTTTCTCCTTCTCCACCAGGGTTTCCCATTCCTTGTTTGGACTGAAGAAGGCAAAATGTAAAAATCACACTTAAAGTTGGCACTACATGTCTTGAAGAAAGCAGGAAAAGCCAAAATGAAAGTGGATTTCAACTCATCTATAGCCATACACAAGCACAAGAGAGATCCACACCTGCAGAGCCAATTCCATACATAAAGTCTCGTAAATGCAAAGCTAAGTAAAAAGACTTTTCATGATCCACTATTTTTCATCTCAACATGACAAGTAAAGCACAGACAACTCAGCCACCTAAATGAGAGAAAACATGAATTCTTAAAGAATAGACTGTAACATCTCATATCATGCCCATCCAAATACTTCCAAGTCTTACTTAACATGAAATCAAGTGAACTTTTAAATTTCAGCCCATGAAAAGGCACCAACAGGTTCAATAAAAAATCTTCATTGTGAAAATTTCAGTTTTGATCACCAACTCCAGGGCCAAACAAGAACACAATATTCTCAGGCGGAATTTACTCACTTGTAAATTAGTTAGTGGGAAAAATCAACTCTCAAGGAGTGGCATGAATGTGCATACCTGGGGATATATGGTCGCTGAGGGAGGAGTCTGGACAGAGGGACGAATGTTAGCAGCAGTGACCACCCCAGCCGGTCCCATTCCGGCACTCCCACTCACCGCCATAGTGCTTTTTGTCTGCAACTAATGCACAAATTAAAAAAAACAAACCAGTTTGCTCCTTGTTCATATTCAAGCAGAGATGACCTTACAAGTGCCAGGCGCTGCTGGAGAATATCCTTTTCGGCCTTCACCTCTGTAAGCTCCTTCTCCAGGCGTACAATCCTTCCCTCGTATTGGGACTTCATTGCCTCTCCTAGAAGAGACAGAAACAGTCACCGACTCTCATCAACCACTTGTAACATGCGCATTCAATGGCTTCAGAACAAATTTCAAAATGCAATGGTACAGGGCAGAGTGTAACTCCTCCTAAGCATGATTGTGTTACACTTAAACACAGTTCAGTCTAATATCACCTTTGATGTTATTTTACAATGTAGTGCAGAATGGGCATCTACTCCATCAGATTCAAGTAGGAGCCAAGTGAAAACTGGCACTGCTTAAAAAAAAAAACTAAATAAATAACTTCAACAATTTCATCACATTCCACTGGTCTCATTTCCTCACAGGCAAAGCTGGATGCCTTGGTCTTCACACTTCTGCAGGCCAACACCAGTTCCACCATGCACTACTTCATTCAGGAAATGTAGTGAGAAGACTAACCCATCGCATCTGGGGTAGATGCCCCTCTCAGCGTCTGGAGCTCTGCCTCGACCCTCTCCTTCTGGGCCTTGATCTCATCTCTCAGTTGGGTGAGGGTCTTGAGCTTGTTGCGGAAGTTTTCGATGGTCTGCCTCGCCTTCTCCTTCTGCTTCTCGTTGTTATCTTTCTCTTCTTTGTGTGATGCTTCCATTTCCTTCACCTGTGACACACCGCATGTAAAACATGAGTGCTCCTAACACACATGCAGTTGAGTGTTTCCTAGCCCCTTCCCCAATCTCCCACCGTGGCAATAAGGGTTTTGCAATTAGCACTTGGTGCTTTCATCAGCATTCTTTCAAAAGTACCACATATAAAAAAGATTATGACTAATTTAAGGAAAAGCTTACTTCCCATCACCTTCACTTCTTGAGGACTGGAATTTTTCCTCGTTCAACCAAGTTTTGCAATTAGGGACTTCCCATCTCCAGACATGGATGTGATGCTTTTGCAGTTGCTTTCAACATGATCAAAATGTGGGTTGTCCAGTTAATAGCGATCGATTTCTCCATTTTCACAAAATTAGACAAAGTTTTCTGCAGCTATTACAAAGAATTGCTTTCCATTTATCTGAACATTGCCATCATTGAATTATGGATGAGTTAAAGCTATTTCACCTGCTTTCTCCAGGAATGAAACTCTTCACTCAGAGGGCACCATGAAAGATTACCTGCTGACTTAGTTCCTGAACCTTGGCCTCAAGCTCCCTGGTGGCCTCTTGCCGACCAGCCTCCTTTGCCTGATCCAGCAGGGACTGGTCTGGAGCAGCTGGAGCCTGGTTGGACAGCTGGGTCTCCTTCTCCCTCAGCTGTGCCTTCACACCCTCCAGCTCTGCCTGCATTCCCTCCTGGCCCTTCTGCAGCTCCTCTGCCTGGGTCCTGTACTTTCGGGCTATCTTCTTCACCTGGTCGGCCAATGAAACCAGTTCATCCACGGATCAAAAAAAGAAAAAAAAAAAGAGCTCAACTTGGAATAGGGGGAATCCCACCTGAGTGATATCCTTCTGGAGATCGTTGAGTTTCACACTTCGAGCTTCCAGTTCCTCCTTCATTTTGGTGATTTCAAGGTCTTTGGTCTTTACATCTGTCATGAGTTGATTTATTTGAGTTTCGTTCTCTCCAAGTTTCTTCTGCAGTTGCTTCACCTCCTCTCCTTGGTTGTAAGCCTTTGAGTTCAAATTTCAAAGCACACCTAATGAAATCTTTGATATTGCAAGCAAGTCCAGCACTTCATCAACATTAAATTTGACAACATGCAGCATTTTAAACAGCTCCAATGGGGACACTGAAGATATACTGACCTATTTTGCTTCCTTTAACATATATATCATTTAGATGGACAGGCAATAAAAATTACAGGAGTTGAATGGTTTGAACTTAGTTAAAGGACTTCAAAATTTGATTTTAATATCTTAAAGGTTTTGTGCTCCAATCACCAAAAGAGCCACAAGCTGATGATAGTCTATGAAATGGCCAAGTAATGCATTGGGATTTTTCATTGACACAGGACAGAGCAAAACTTAGACAAATCTCTAGGTTAGGCCCAATGCACACAAGTGCATATTTCCAAAACACCTTGTACCTGTTGACGCAGCCGTATGACTTCTACTTGTGCCTTCTTGACATCATCTGTGAGGGTCGAGTTGAGGGCAGACAATTGTCCCACATCCACTCTGAGCTTCTCCACATCCCTGTCGCGGGCAGACTTCTCTTGCAGGACGGTTTGGAGCTTCCCAGTCAACTCCTCCTTTTCCCGCCTGCAGAATGTCCAAACTGCAAAACCGGTCGCAAGGACGAGAAACTGAGACCGGCAAAGACTCACGTGAGACGCCGGTGCTCTTCGGGGTTGATCTGATTGGACTTCTCGAGGAGGAAGTTAGCCCGCTGCTGCCACCTCTTCACCTCCCCCTTCAGCGTGGCATTCTCCGAGGTGAGGACCTCTATTCGGCCATCCAGCTCCCTCACCCTCTCCTGAGCACACATGATGCAACATAATATAGTACAGAGATGAGAATCACAAAAATTGAACATGTATTCAAGTGCAGAAATTTTGGATTAATTGGAATTGTTTTGGATCAGAGGAAATACATACCTGCAGGGGACGGAGGCCAGTTTCCAATTCCTGATTCCTGGCTTCCAGCTCCTTGCTCCTTGTCTGAAACGCATCCCTCTCCTCTCTCAAGATTCGATTGTTAGCAGTCAATGTTGTCATCAGCTCCACTTTGTGAAGCAATTCTGCATGCTCCTCTGAAGACATCAGTCCCATCTGGTGCATTCAAAAGGAAATCAAATGAAGAAATCCAGCAAGACCCTTTCGATGTCGCTCGAACGCCGTCGACCTCACCTGCGTCTTATCTTGAGCCTCGAGCAGCTGGACCTTGACGGTCGTGAGTTCGTTCTGCGACACCTTGAGCTGCGCCTTCAGACGCAGGGACTCCACCTCGACGACGTCCAGCCGCGTCTTGGCCAGCTCCTTCTCCTTCCGCAGGAACTTGATCACCTCCATCAGCTGCTCCTGGGACTTGCTCAGGTTCTCCTCTGTGATGGAGATGTTCAGCCCCTCTCCAGACTGAGTGCAGATCAAGGCACGTCAACTATCTTTCACACAATCCACTGCCAATCAATGCTAAAAAATAAATTGCCCCTAATGTCAGTCCGTACATCCAATACCACCACTGCAGAAGAATAACAAAAAGGAGTACAACATGTTTTGAGCAGGATGGAATCACTTCTGAACCTAACAATGATGAAAAACTATAAATCAAGATTTGATTTGAATTTTGATTTCATTCAGGACCATTTTATGGCAACTCATATGGCTGCAGTGGAATATACTTCAAATCTGGAATTTCATTTCTTTATTAAATCATGATTTCTTGAGGATATGGCAATATCCTACCTATGTGATGTCTTTCAGTTATTATGAAGCACCTTGAATTTTGATACCCATTCACTGGCATATTCGGAATGGAAATTTTTGGGGTACCTCCTTGAAACAAAATGGATTCCTGAGGAGCTGGGAAGTGCCACTCCCAAACCAGATGAGGGATTCAACTTTGTATTAGGGGATTGGAATTGAATCCCAAGATCCAATTAAAATCCTCTAAATGAGCAAAAGATTTGGGCTTGAGATTCAATTCAGCATTCACCCATCAATAAAACCTTGAGTGGCTCACCGTGTGCTCAGTGTACAGGTAAGTGCATTACTCATTCGGTAGCCAGTAGTTGACATCAAAGTATTGTACAAATGTGAGCATAAACCTGTTCCTATTCTAGCCTTTTTTTTGTAGAAATGTAGTTAATCAGATCAATTTCTACAAAACATTTCCTGCCACATTGTCTGTAGTCCATTAGAAAGACCAGAAGAGGAAAGGGTTCTTGAATGGGACTGTACATTAAGTATTGTGACAGACTTGTAATTTGCATCCAAAGAAAACATCTCATTTTCCTTGGATCCCAACAACCCTTCTCATGCAATGCACATTTCCTACACCAGTGCTATGAAAAAAAAAAAAAACTACTGGGAAATGTGAACGTGCAACACAAAGTCTTGGGTGAAGAAAAAACTCACTCCAGACGAGTCACGGAGGCTCGTGAAGGTTGCTGAAAGGGTCTCGACTTCCTGGAGCAAGGTCATGTTCTGCTCCTCCAGCACAGATATCCGTTCCTGGAGGCTCTGCTCCTTCCCGTTCCAGGACTCCTCCTGCTCCTTCCAGGTTCTTTCTTTCTCTGCTCAACGATGAAAAAGGATTAGCTGGCCGAAGTGAGATTCATGGGCTTTCCGATTGCACCGTTCTCACCAGTGAGTTTGAAGAGCAGTCCCTGTTTCTCTTCCTCCAGTTCGGCTGCTTTTCCCTGAAGTTCCTGCAACTGATCTCTCAGCACCTTGAGGGCTTCCATGTCGGCACCATGCCGGATGACCTCCTGCTCGTAGCGGTCTTCGGCCTCGTGCGTCATCCTGGGCAGCCCAGATTGATATTAGAGTTCTTTCAAGTGGCAGAGATTAAGGAGCACAAGAAAAGCAAATAAAGAGGCAAATAATTTATTTAAAGCTTTTAAAATATATTTCAAAATTAAACTTTATAATTATTATTCTTCAATTAAAATAAATTATATGAGATGTTCCTCACTCACCTCAGCTGATCTGCAAGGCTTTCCCGAGCAGCCCTCTCCTTCTCCAGGGCATCATCTGCCTCCTGCTGCTTCCCTTTGCTTTCTTCGATCAGCGCCGCCTGAGACGCTGCCGCTCGCTGCAGCTCGTCTTCGAGAGCCTTCAGCTTCACCTGCAGCTCCTCCTTCCCTTTGTTGAGCTCTGCATTCTTCTTTTCCAAATTCTGTGTTTCCTCCTGTGTGGCTTTCAATCTGATGCAATCAAAAGAGAGGCACAGAAGTGTGAATGCATCACATTTGCGTCTATAATAGACAACTAAGCTCTCGAGTGAAGAATGAAGAAAGCAGGTATGCAAAAAACTGGACAGGATTTCTCGAGAAAAATGAGACTCGAAAGTTCCACTGATCCCATGGCCACAACTCAGTTCTTTTTCATATAAGTTATGTTATCATGTACACCTGAAATATGCAGATTCCATCTCATGACAAGGGCAAGTAAATTGCTGCCTTGCAACACTGACCAATTTCCTGAATAGGAACCCAGACCTTTCTGCCCTAATGTCCTTTCAAGCATGAGTTAAGGAAATGAGGAATACATTACTGATCCAACTAAACAGAAAGACACAAAACAGAAAGACAGAAAACAGAAAGATCACAGCAGAATAATTTTTCAATGAATCATTAGGACAAGCTCTAAAATTCTCCCATTAAATATGTCACAAGCACTTGTCATACAATGTACAGGACTTGAATGCACTACAGAAGGTTTTATGGAATTTGTTCAAGCATTTGTGCAAAAGAAGAATGACATCACAGATGCCTTCATCAATTGCATTGGGGCATCTGAGCTGAGGTAGGTGGCACAAACATGCCAATGGGGAAACAAACAGCAGTGTAAGAACTCTAACATTACTTTCCAAATATTCCCCAAAGATTGAAGATTTCACTTTTTCTCAAATGGGAAAGGAGGCCAATCTATCTCGAACGCACTTTGCATCCATTCGCTGCTGCAATTCGGCCTGATGCTCAACTGCAGCCCTGAGATCTTCCTCGGCCTGGGCCACGAGCTTCTTGAGTTCCTCTTCGCGCTTCCGACTCCCCTCCAACTGGGATCGCAGGCTCTCGCATTCGCTCTTCAGCAGTTGTCCATCAAGGTTGTTGCCTGCAACGATTGATTGAACTGTGTGAAATTTCCTTCATGTTGGGTATCTCACTTGAATTCTGGTCAGATGGGTTTATATAGGATTCCAGCATTCATTTTTTCCCATTATTATTTAATACAAGACATAAATATGCAGAGAAAATTTAACATTAGAGATGAAAAGGTTAAGCTAGACTTGGCATTTCCCACTCTCACAACCTCTGGTCACGGAGGAGCTCCTCACATCTCCCTATCACATGAATAGTAACAGAAAGATTTACCCAGTTACTTTACAACCCAAAGAACTGCTCCACCTCCCATACACCCTTTCTAACTCCAGAGAAACAATTTTGCAAACATCCCAATCACCCTAATCATGAATAACAGAAATAAAAGTCACACCTAATCCAACAGTACTGCCATTAAACTTTTCACTTTTTCTTCTGAACCTACAATATCATCCCATAATCCTCACAGTTTTGCAGCTTCCCAAGTTCCTCTCGCAGCTCTGCAATCAGGTTCTTCCCTTCCTGCAGCTGCCGCTTCAGGCTCTCCACCTGGGTCTTCTGGTCCTCTTCATTGTTCCGGGCCAAGAGGAGCTGCCTCTCTGCCTCTTTCCTCCGGGTCTCCACGTTCTCACACTCGGTCCGCAATCTCGCCGCCTCGTTCTTCAGGTCTTCCATCTGTCAGAAACAGTATTGCCTTAGAATACTGCATGATGAAACCAGGGCAAAACAAGTAAAAAATGTTTATAGGAAATTTTCATCCCCTTGCCAAAATAGCTAGAAGGAAGGCAAAACAAGCACATGCCTTTGCAGAATGTGTGAAAACAGGTACTACACCCCAGTAACCATTCAAACTTCTGTAGGATTCCCTGAAAAATATAGCTTACGTTGATTTTTTTTTTTTCACAACAATTCAACCCTACTTACTCTTATCAGCATATCCTGGCAAAGCTTCCTTGAACTAGTCATGATAAAGAAATGCCTCATTGATTCTTACTTAGTTTCCTGTAAAAAAAAATGTGACTGGATTGGGTATTCCATGCATAGCTTGGATTCACACATAAAAGAAAGCAAAGGAGAGGGCTGATGAATTGAAAGGTGGAAGGGAAGGATTTGAAGCCACAATGGATCATTTTTACAATGAGCATCCCACTATAACAAAATAATTACTGGTGCCAGTGGTGACTAATGCCTACTTCCAGCAGAAAGAAGCTTTGTTCCTGGCAGTCTCTCCCTTTAAACAGGGTGTCTCAAAAGTCTTGAACCAAAATCAAGATGTTTCTTAATGTAGGGTTTGGATGTCTTTTGGGACACCCTGTACTTCAACTCACCTCCCCATTTCTTTTATCCCATACTGACACAGTAAGATCACATAATTCATTGGTGTTGGTCTCAGCAGACATTACTTTCTAGAGCATAAGAACCTAATAAATGTATCCTCAGGCAATAAGAGGGGCTGGGAACAGTGTGAAGTCACACTGTGCAATGTCACTATAGTGGACTGCAAGATTAGTCAAAACCTTATATTGATGAGGCAGACACTGGGAAAAGTCATGAAACCTCGAGACACAAAGCATGCTTACACACCCAAATAACAGAGAAGGGGTTATGAGATGGTTCTCAAGTATAACTAATAGAGATGCAACGATATTTTATCGGTTATCGGTATCGGCCGATATTAGGTGAATCCGATATATCGGCCTAAAACGATATATGACCTGCCGATAACCGATATTGAAATTACNTGGTGCAACACCAGAGGCGAATCTCTGTGGTTGTCAATACGTCGGTGCAGCCCTGATTTATCAAAAATATTAATAATGTCATAATATAATGCATTACATAAATATCTTTGTAGATAAAAACTTCTGTAATATAATAAATGATTGATTGCTTAGAAATTTTCCTGAAAAGCAGTTATGTTTGCATTTCATCTTCATGGCAAATTACCTGATGTGTTAACAATTTGTCAGTCATGTCTGTCTGGGTGTCCATTAGAGGTATGAAGGAGGGAACTTTGACATTCTTGACATTTTCTGAACTGAGTGCTACTTTGAAAAAAAGAAAAAGAATTGCTATTCCACCTTATTGCAAGTTCTATGATGGAACATAGGAAATAAAATGCCTGATGCAAATCCAATGTAATATTTAAAAATATCCACATTGAGGAGCCTGTCTTCAGCATGAAGAAAACATTTCTTTTCACTATTGGAGAAATGGCAAAAGCATGAGGTGCACCACTGGTGCACCTCAAGCTTTCCCCATCAGACCTGGCCCAAAATAAAACTTAAAAGTGGAGGGGTTAATGCCTGAGGGTGGATTTTTGAACAGAGAACAATCTGATAATGCAGCTTTATTCTGGGGTAAACACACATTTCCTGGAAATAAAGCAGTGTAATCAGATAGTTCACTGTTCAAAATCTACTCTGAATGTGCAAATATAAATGTATATAAAGATATCGGTATCGGTTATCGGTATCGGGATCGGTTCTTTTCCAATATCGGAATTATCGGTATATCGGATATCGGCCAAAATTCAATATCGTTGCATCTCTAATAACTAATGCTACAATTAATGGCATTTACATGTAATAATAGAGTCAGAATGGCTACTGGTGGCAAGAGTTCCAGTAGGACAAAACAATTAACAGCACCAATGAGAAAAATCGACATTGCTTGAATCTGGATGTTTGAAGAATTCACCTCCCATTTGCATGTACCAATCCACCCACCAATGTCTCATAAAAACAAACCTGATTCTCCATCTGCATCTTCGAGAAGGACTCCGCCTTCTCCAGCTGCAGCTTGATGGCCTCCAGGTTGGCCATAACCGAGCCCTGGGTCCTGGCCTCCCGACTCAAGTACTCCTTCTCGTGCGTGAGACGGGCCTCGGACACCTTCAGGAGCTCCTTCTCCTTGCGGAGGTTCTCGTTGGTGATTTCGAGGCGGTGGACCTCTGACTTCGCTTTCAGCACTTCCTGAAAAATCGCAACAGGGATTGCATTGCTTTTGTGACACTGCACTTCTTGCAGCCAATTAAGGAAACACTGCACAAAAATAGGCAGAGGACTGACATCTTGAAGGGCTAGGATGGTTTGTTCTTGCTTCGCATTAGTTGCTGAATATTGTTTATTTCGCTCCTCGAGCATTGTGATTTGCTTCTTGTATGACTCCAAGTTGGTCTTGACTATTTTCAACCGCTCCTCGCTGTATTCAACTTTGGACTCCAACTTGACCTGTTTCATCCTATGTAAGAACAAAAACCAATAATTAGGCACTCAGAATAAGTTTTTTTTCAATTTTGAAAGGCAAAAAATAGACCAACTGAGCAGTAGCTGTTATTTCCTCATATCTCTCAATCCTCTGATTGAGCATCCTCTCGTGTTCTTCCTTCTCCCTCCGATAAGAGGCATACTCCTCCTTCAATCGTTCCAGCGCACCTTCCATTTCCCTGAGTTTTATTACAGATGGAGAGCCCTCCTTCCTGATGGGTGTTGATTCTGCAATTGCCTGATCCTTGTAAAGAAAATAGCACACAAATAAGAATCATGAAACTAAATGAACCTCATGTTGATGCCAGCAGTTGCAGGCTTAATTCAACAAATATAGACTCCTAGAGGAAGTAAAAAAAATAGATAAAAAAAGAAAGAGGGCCTCACGGGTTGACTGAAGGACGACGGAGGAGACCTGACAGACGGATCATGGGAGGCCAGCTGGCGATACATGTCCCTCTGTCGAGCAAAATTCTCCATCAACAATTCCTGCCTCTCCCTTGAGGCCTTCAGTTGCTGCAGCTCCTTTTCCAGCACATCCAACTTTTCCTAAGCCAAGGAAGAAGGCAAGAGCCAAACTGAGAAAAACACACCATGTTTGCAACCCAAATGGGACATTTTGCAACAAATCAGTTTTAATGTTCATCAAATTGCCAGATTAACCATTGGTAAGCCAGGAAATATTCCTTCCAGGATGAAAAACTATCCCCATTACTGGCTTTATCAGAAGAATAAAAAGAAAAGGATAATTCTCCAATACTTTCATGCTTAGTTCAAAGAACCTGCTACATTTACTTGGAGCCCAGCTGAAAAAAAAAGAGCAACTTTCCTCTGTAACTGGCAACTCCCTTGCTGTTTGTTCTTTTTTTAACCCATTTCTCCCACTGTCTCCCTAATGGCTGAGGAATCCTACAACTTGTTCAGTCTTCTGGTGCTCTTGCAAATGAAATTACTTCCCTCACTTCAACTAGCATATAATTGCACATTAATATATATATATTTTTTTACCAACTTTTTCACCTGCAAATCAGCAGAAAAATGCTGCGGTACAAGCATTTGCCAATTGGCCCTTAAAGAGTGCTGCATCCCTTTACTTGTGGCTACATTTCATGGCTGGAAAATGTAATGCAGCAAAATAACCTTCCAACCATTATTTTAAATGTCACAATTATAAAAAGGCACTAGATTTACAAAATTAAATACCCATAAAAAGGCTCCAGGTTACCTGATACTCCTTCTCCTTCCTTTGGGCTGCTTGGATTTCGATATCCTCCGAGTGGGAAGTGAGATCCCTGATGGTCGTCAAGAGATTCTGATTCTGCTCCTGCAGCTCCTCCAGGTCTCGGAACCTCACCAACTTCTCCGAGATCAACTGGGAAAGAGAAACCACTTACCTGCATTTTAACCCATTTTCCAGACAATAAAAATAGACAACTCTGTGCATGCACCTTAAAAACTGATCTGTACCTTTTGATCCATGAGAGAAAATTTCAAAAACAGGCATGCAGTAGCAGCATGATGAACAGAAAAGCAAATAATCAGAATGGGAAAAAAGAAAGCAGAGATAAGGTTCCATTCTACCAAGGAAGTGTCAATTTGTGTGAAATTGGTTACATTCCCAATAAAAAAGACAGACAAGGACCAAAAAAAAGAAATTATTATTGACAAAAACTGTCGAAAGAATCAGTCTTAGAAGAGAGAAAAAAAAGCAAAAGGCTTCAATTCCAGCTGTTTTCACCCCCAAAAAAAAGCTGCTAAAAAAATCCCAGCATGTGACTATAATGAAACTAATCCAACCCGACCCTCACCTGCTGTGAATCTGCCGTTGATGAGACTTCAGATTCCCCTTCTGACAGCGAATCTGAGATTTCCTTCCCTTTCAACTTCTCCACTTCTTTCAGCAAACAAAGCACCTGAATGAAAAATATATCCATGAGTGGGCAGGCAATTTAGAATACAAAATATTTCCTCATTCCCTCTTTGAAAATTTCTTTTTGCAGATTTTTGCATTGGTCATCAATAAAATGTGCCCTATTATCAGAAGAATGTACACTTGAAATAACACTGATAGGCTATTTTTTTTTAATGCCTGGCCTGTGGTGGTGCATATTCAGTTGAAAAGAATTTGAACCTTTGGATAATATTGCTAGGCAAGATGCTGAAGTTTCCTCTAGCTGCAAAGTACTGATAGGGAGAGCTCCAAGCTTTTTAAAAAGCTGTCACAGTCACAACACTTCTCCAATATACAGATGAACTAGGAAACTTCCTAAATTGTACAGTAAAAGTTGTCACAGCACTCAGCTGCAACACTGCAGTCCAAAGCATAGTCTTGCCATACAAGTAACTTTGGCAAATTGGAACCAGATGCAGCAATCCTGCTCCCTATCCATATTTAGAAAGAATTGAGATGAAGCCAAATACCAAACTTTTCTAGATCTATATTTTTTGCAGTAAATTAACCAACACAACCAAAATTCTTTCCATTTCACACACAGTGCACTGAAAAAACACTCCACCACCAGCTGCCTCTAAGGCCAAGTATGCCTAAAGCATACAGTACAAAATCTGGCATCACATTAGAGCAAGCACCTGTGTTTTGAGATCGGCCAGCGTCTGGAGAGTGGCATTCTTCTCCGCCTCTGCAGCTCTGACGTTCTTCTCCGCCTCGAGCAGGCGGTAGGAGATCTCGTGCTTGTCTCTCATGGCTCCTTCCAGCTGCTTCGAGAGGGCATTGATCGTCTCCAGGGCATGGTCCCGGTCCTCCTTCATCTTCTGCAGGGATGGTGCTCTCTCCTCGATTTCCTGAAAGTACCACAGCATTAAGTCTTCTGAAAGCACTAAATTCTTCCAAATTAAAAAAAAATTCCAATAATTAATTTAAAAATTATATTTCCATTTTTCTGCTGGAGATCGGATTCCTCACAGCCAATATCTGGTCGATGTAGGTCGACAGGCGATGGTTCTCCGCCTTGGAAGTCTCCAGGGCCTCCGACACGGAGATGTATTCGGAGTAGAGCTGGGTGAGACTGAACCCAGACTGGAAGACTTTCGCTGCAGCTGCAGCAGACTCCGAGAGAATCTCCGCTCCTTTCCCACTGGGCCCTGAAATGAGGGAAATCACATCAGTGACTTGAACCAACACAATGACTAATTAAAAAATGACAGGAGGAAAGGATGGAAATGTTGAGGGTCTTCCTTAAGAAGGTAACAGAACCCAGAACATCCATGAAGCATTTTTTCATACCCTTCACTCCTCTCAACTCACGTGTTACTTGCACATGCCTACACCGAATATTTAGCAGAAAAACATGCATGTCCCAGAATTTACTCCCTTGAGAATGAACTATGTTCTACCAGAATTTATACCTTTGATGATATCTGGATAAACAGAATATATTAAAGAACCCCATATGTATGCAAAAACTGATAAGGCGAGGAGACATCCTTCAACGATAAAATAGCAGCAAATGCCTTGCCCACCCCTAAAAGAGACCCCACCTTGTTACATTCATGGAGAAGCACATTTCAGCATACTTTGCATACCAGTACTTCAAGTATTCCCCACCTTTCCCCACTCTTAAATCGTCAACTGTGCATAGGCAAACCAATAACACAACCACTTCACGAAAGGCTTTTCTAAGGTCAACCGCCATCCTTCACCTATGCCTTACCTCTTCTTTTAAGGCTTTCAATCAAAGAATTGGCATCCTTGAGCTCCCTCTGCAGTGTGGCAATGGCAGCAGCCCTCTTCTTCTGCTCCTCCTCCAGCTCCCCCTTCGCCCTCACGAGGTCCTCCTCGAGGTCGGCCCTGGCCTTCACTTCGCCGTCCAGCTGACCCTGCATCTCCCCCAGGGCCCGCTCCATCTCCTGGCACTTCTGCTCTGAGGACACTGCTGCCTCTGCAATCAGGAGAGAAGAAACACTTCAGTACAGATTCACCAAAGAAGGGGAATGTAAAGTAAAACAAGAGTTGCAACCATCAGCTTACTTGCACACATAAAGTGTATGCAAGTGATTGATTTTTCACTTTACCTGACATACTTTAGTCTTCGTAAAGTATGAAAAAGGGACTGGATCAAACAAGAGTGAAAAGAAATTGCTAAGCAACAGAAAATAGAAGGCTATAATAAAGACACAGAACCACAGAGAAGGAATGAACAAATCATGATTGTTTTACCTTCATATATGGCCACAAGCTTCTTCTGAGCTTTCACCTCTTGCCTGTATTTGTCTTCAAGATCTTGCATGGATGCTCTGAGGTTGTGCAACGTCTCATTTAGCTCCTCTACGTGCTTCTCCTGCTTTTCCGTCTTGGATCGGAGGGCCTCGATCGTTCCTTCACTCATTCGCAGCTGTGAAAAGGAGGATCAAGTTCTAATCAGAGCCCCACTTTTTATGCTGAAACACATAGTATCTCATTTTGCTCAGTTCATACCAAAGAGAGACCTTATATGCACAGAATCAGAATGAGATTCTTGTTTTTTTAACTGATTTAGTTCTGCAACTGTTAATCCAAAAATTACATTCATTAACCATGAAAAACCTCACACACCTTGCATTAAGAACTGATATGCAACCAAAGAGCACACAACTTAATCATCCCTATGAACCTTTCCTAACCAACAGATACTGCTGTAACTTCACAAAATGACATGAATAATGTGAGACTTGAGTCTAAACCCCCTCCAGTCTGCGCCAAGAGCAAGTGTGGCCACAGAACTTAATCCTCCATGGACAATCCCTTTTTTTTTTTCCATGTCAGATGACCACCCACACAAGGAAAGGGAGACAGGAGACTGGCATGATCTGGCTCCCCCAAATAAATGAGCATCTAAGAGTTTCACAGTTCTCTCACCTCCTCAATCTTCTCTGAGAGACATAGCTGTGCCTGAAGAAGCTTGGTGGATTTCTCGCGGTTGGTGTCGAGAGATGCTTCCACCTTCTCCTGGAGTTCCTTTGTCAGCTGTTCCACCTGCTTCTCAAGCAGATGCTTCTCCTCCTCCCAGTGCTTCCCCCTAGAAGATTCAAGGTGATAACAAACAGTATCAACAACTGCATCTCATCCAATGAAGTATAAATACTCTTGGGGGGGGGGGGGGATTAGCCATTTCTACATGACCAGCCCTTGATTCATTCTGAAAGAGTGGGGACAGGAGATGGAGGTGAAAGTAAGCTCATGAATATTGCCATGAAAACTTCAATTTGCTTGTATAAAGCTCAAAGTTACTATAGACTTAGGAATTCTCTTGTCTGGTCAATCTCCAAGCTCATCCATTATTTTGGAAAGGTGTAGAAGGGATTATTCTAGTCTTTCCGGCACAACTCACTTGTGCTTCCATTCCCTCTGCTGGTACTCGAGCTCTTCGACCCGAAGGCAGGCCTGGCACTTGGCTGTACTTGCCGCGATCAGCTGCTCAGTGATGTTCTTGTATTCCTGCTGGTAGCGGAGTATCTCGTTGCCCTTCCTCTCCAGCATCATCCCCAGCTCCTTTGACTCCTCTTCCAGCTTCCTCTTCTCCTTCTCCAGAGATTCCACCTTGGCTTCATGGCTGCAGTCCAGATTGCAATTCGCTCACCCTGCACACAAGATTGACAAAAGCGAACGACTGCCGATTACCTGTCGAGCTTGCGTCCGGCTTCCGCGCACTTTTGCTTCCAGGTCTCTAAGTCTCCTTCTAACTGGGTGACCCTCTGGCTGGAATCTCTCAAGGCTGAAGATTCTTTCTCCAACTGAGTCTTCACAGCCTGCAGCTCGTGTTCTTGCTCGACCTGACCTTGCTCTGCGGATCAGACACACCAACACACAACGTTAAGGCCTGATTCTATCCCTGTTTACAGATATGTGTTGTTCTGACCAGTAGGTCATACCAGTACTTAGAAAGCTCAAAGCTTTTGGCTTAGGCCTAAATGGTCACTTAATAAAAATACAGTTATTCCCTAAAGGTGATGACACTTTCAAACTAGGCTTTAAAAAATTATGGCATTTTAAATATATGATGCATCTAATGGGCAGCCTACTTCAAAATGAAAGACAGGGTAAGGATAGGGACAAGAGACTGGTTCACAAGTATACAAAAGACTGGAAAATATACACTGGCCCTGATCTGCATCAGGTCAGGAAATCTCATGAAATCAGACCAGTAGCCTGGGAGGGATCAAATAAAATATTGCCAAGACAGGACTCAAGGTTTTTTTTTTTTTGGCTTTTGCAAATCTCTCAGAAGAATGAAACCTTTCTGGAAAAGGAACAAAGCTACTTGTCTGCAATACACAAGGTTCTTCCACAAGGTAAACCTAAGGTCCTTTGGCAGAGCCAAGAATCCTGTGAAATATGGTCAGATGGGTACAATTCCCACAGAGGGCTTGAGCAAAGTACATATGCTGACGTCACTTAGCCCACATGTAAAATTGATTGGAAAAGCTATGTTAAACAGGTTTCCATACAAGAATTTACATCAGATGGATCTGAATGCTCTCCTACATCCTAATGTTAGACTTTGCAGAGAAAGTCCAATGGCAAAAATTAGGCAGGACTGATGTAGGTCTGGCAGGCATTGCTAAGGATTTAACACTTAGCTTAACTATTATTCTAAAATTTCACAAAGCAATCACTGCTATTAACTTGATAGAAACAGGACCAAGGCAAAGCTAAGCTTGATTAGGATAGGTGCAATCACAGGGGCTGGGTTTAAGACTAACAGCAGTGAAACAATGAATGTTGCTTCAAACCGCTTCCAAACACACAAGGACAGGCAAGAGAACTGCGACGACTGAAAAGAGGTTGAAGAAAGAGGAAAAAAAATTGGTTAATAAATATCATATTTAGCAGCTTTCTGGGAGGTGTGAAGAAGGAATCCAAGAAAGTCCACTAGGAATTGCATGTGGCATGGAGTTCCACTTTTAAAATAAGATTTTGTAGAGATTCCAAGGCAATGAAGACTGGCATTATGATGTTTGGTACAAAATACACTTAAACCAGTGAGATAGTGCTTCAAATTCAGAAACTGCTCATGAATTACGAGCTAGGAATTTTGCTCTCTTGCTTGGCTGGTAAAATCACAGCTAGTGAAGTTGCCAGAGCCGTTCCCAAGTTAAAAAAAAAAAATCATTTAGTGCAACAGTTGCTCTCAAGACTACAAGAAACACTTTCAATGAAACTCTAGAAATTTAAATACATTTGCATAGCAATTTAATCTACTTGTATTAGCAGGGAAAGGCAATTTTCAGGCGGTACATTCAAATAAATAAGCAAACTACTGCCCCATGAAGTCCGTTAGCCTAGGCCTAGGCGACACGGTGCAACCGAAACCCAATCTGACCTGCTTGGGCGCCGAGCACAGCGCATCTCCTCTGAAAGGCCTCGACCCTGGCCCGGACCAGCTCCCTCGTATCCTCGTTCAACGGCTGGAGGTGATCGCGGATGGCATCCCAGAGGGAATTCAGCGAAACACCCTCTTCTCCCGTGGCGGCCATGACGGCGACTGCCTGAGCGGCATGCTCGCTGCCGGCATCCCTGGTGGCCTTCATGCTTGCACCGTTCGCATTTCCGTTCCTTTGGAGGATGCGAGCACATGTTGATCGGGACAATAATTTTTATGGTACTGTAAAGTCAAAATTTTAAACAATGATTTTAAATTATTAATACCGACTTTATATAAATAATTAAATGGTGAACAAAAAGTCGCTAAAAAAGCATGAAGTTCAAGGAAACCGGTGAATTGAGGCTTGATTGCTTGAAATGATTGGATACAACTGGCAGCTTATTACACTCTTGGCATCGAAGCCAAATGCTAAAAAAAAAAACAAAAAAAAAGACAGTGGGTGATTGGATCTGTGTCGTCGGCGGCTCTTTGCGCAGTCCACATTGACAAATGAAATCCTCTCAAAGAAGACTTTCCGCTGATGGAAATGCACTCTCCTCTTCGATTCCCATTCGGGCCCCACACAGCACAGATACATCCCAGGTGTATCACAGAGATATCCCCTTGGGAAAAGTGCAAGGTCCCAGAGACATGGAGAAGGGAAATCTCAGGGATATCAGAATGTCTGGACATTCTGACATGCCAAGGATGTCTAGCAGCCCAAGAATATCCGAAGGGTGTCCAAGAGATATCGTCTAGGGACAAGTGAGAACTCCCAGGTAGTACTTGCAGGTACCATCCTCTACACAATGGAATCATTTCCTACCGCACAGGAGAAATAGTTTAGAAAAATTCCATAGAAAAATGAAATAAATTTCAGGAAATTCCCAACAAAAAAAAGGATTCCAGAAGAAATCGATAACTCTGCCATAATGGGTATCAGTGCAACGAACGACAGCAGAAAATCGGCACTTCATGCGTCTGCCGCATGATTCGGAAAAATGCACTCACAGCATATATTTCAATGCGGTTTGCTGCATTTGAAAGGAGAATGAATAAGCTTTACATTGGTGTATTTACATTACAAATACCTTCAACGGTTTCCGAAATTCGGGAGCCAAAACAAAGCAAAAATTACGTTGAAGCAGGACAAGACAGGTGGAAAAAAAAGGTTTTTTTTGTTTCTTGTACATATGAGCTCACAAATTACAGAACATGCTGAAGATATATCAAAGGCAAACGCACTATTTTGAAGCTTAATCTTTCCAATTTCAAATGCAGCAAACACCATTAAAATATCTACAGTGCTTGAAGCGCAGTGCATCCTTGAGAAAAACTTTTTTTTCGGCAAAACCCCATGACTTCGAAGGGACTCGATGTATCAATGCGGACCGCGCGAATCGCCGCCGACGGAATCCAGGTCGAACTCCTGGAAGCCGCCTTCGGAATGCAAGAGGGGTTGAGAAGCCGGACGACAACGCAATCGCGCGCTTTCGGGAAAAAGGTAGCCGGGATGTTCCCTCCTCGCCCCTGAAATTCTGTGCACTTTCCTACATCCGACGGTCAAAAAGGTCATAATGTTGCCACAAACCAAGTTCCAAATAACATTATTTTAAAATAAATTTAAATAAATTTCCGTAAAGGTAGCCCATTTTTCCGAATTTTGCAACAAAAGCATGAATGGTCGATATTCTGCGGCCGCCCATTTGGAGGGCGGAAAATCGACATTTCGTGCTCCAATAGCAAAATTCCGAAAAACTGACAGCTGTCAACGGAAAATTACGGCAAAACTAAGATCCCTAAAGAATCCGAGAACTCCGCAAAACGGAACATAAGTGAAAAGAACAACAGCAGAAAATCGACATGTCATGCTCCTGTAGCAATATTCGGAACATGGATAAGTTCAGGGAAAATTCCGGTAAAATGAGGATTCCATTAGAAAAATAGGACTCTGCCATCGTCCGAACAAGAGCGACGACCAGCGGCGGAAAATTAAAATTTCGTGCTCCAGAGGCAAGATTCGAAAAATGAAAGGAATCTCCAGATCTCTCCGAAAAACGAAGACTGGGAAAGAATCCGAGAACACCACCAAAATGCATATCAGTGTAAACAACGAAAGAAGGAAATCAATATTTCTTGACTTTGCAGCAAGATTCGGAATATAGATTGAGTCAACGGAAATTTCCGGTAAAATGAGGATTCCAATAGAAAAATATTACTCTGCATTCGTACGTACAAAAGCGACGAATAGCGCTGAAATAACGGCAATTAGTGCTCCTATCGCAAAATTCCAAAAAATTGAATGTTGTCAACGGAAATTTACGAGAAAACTAAGATCCCACGAGAATCCGAGAAATCTGCTAAAATGCATTTTAGTGCAAGGAACAATAGCTAAAAATCGACACTACATACTCCTGCTGCAATATTAGGAATGTGGACTGAGAGGACGGAAATTTACGGCAAAACTCAGATTCCAACAGAATACCAGAACTCTGCTGAAACACATTTCAGTGCGAGCAACGACAAGCAGAAAATCGAACTTTCACGCTCCTGCGGCAAGATTCTGGACTGAGTCGACGGAAATTTACGGCAAAACTGAGATCCCAAAAGAATCCCAGAACTCTGCTAAAACGAATTTCAGTGCCAAGAACGACAGCAGGAAATCGATCTTACACGCTCCTGCTGCAATATGAAGAACATGGACCAAGTCGACGGAAATTTAAGGCAAAATCAGGATACAACCAGAATCCGAGACCTCTGCTAAGACGCATTTCAATGCAACGAACGACAGCAGGAAATCGACCGTTCACGCTCCTGGTGGAATATTCGGATCATGGACTGAGTCGACGGAAATTTCCGGCAAAATCAGGATACCACTAGAATAACAGAACTCTGTTAAAATGCATTGCAGTTCAACGAACGCCAGTAGAAAATCGACCTTTCACGCTCCTTCTGCAATATTCGGGATATGGATTGAGTCGACGGAAATTTACGGCAAAATCAGGATACCACTAGAATAACAGAACTCTGCTAAAATGTATTGCAGTGCAACGAACGACAGTAGTAAATCGACATTTGACTCTCCAGCAGCAATATTCGGAATGTGTACTTATTCTACGGAAATTTACGGCAAAACGAAGATCCCAACGGAAACCCAGAACTCTGCTAAAACGCATTTCAGTGCAACGAAGGACAGCAGAAAATCGACCTTTCACGCTCCTGCTGCAATATGAAGAACATGGACTGAGTCGACGGAAATTTACGGCAAAACTATAATCCCAACGGAATCCCAGAACTCTGCTAAAACGCATTTTAGTGTAACGAACGACAGCAGAAAATCGACTTTTCACGCTCCTGCTGCAATATTCGAAATGTGGACTGAGTCGACGGAAATTTCCGGCAAAATCAGGATACCACCAGAATCCCAGACCTCTGCTAAAATGCATTTCAGTGCAACGAACGACAGTAAAAATCGACTTTTCACGCTCCTGCTGCAATATTCGGAACATGGACTGAGTCGACGGAAATTTACGGCAAAACGAAGATCCCAACAGAATCCTAAAACTCTGCTAAAATGCAAGAAATTGCAACGAACGCCAGTAGAAAATCGACCTTTCACGCTTCTTCTGCAATATTCGGAATATGGACTGAGTCGACGGAAATTTCCGGCAAAATCAGGATACCACCAGAATCCCAGAACTCGGCTAAAATGCATTTCAGTGCAACGAACGCCACTAGAAAATCGACCTTTCACGCTCCTTCTGGAATATTCGGAACATGGACTGAGTCGACAGAAATTTACGGCAAAACTGAGATCCCAACAGAATCGTAGAACTCTGCTAAAACGCATTTCAGTGCAACGAACGACAGTAGAAAATCGACCTTTCAGGCTCCTGCTGCAATATTCGGAACATGGACTGAGTCGACGGAAATTTACGGCAAAATCAGGATACCACGAGAATCAAAGAACTCTGCTAAAATGCAAGACAGTGCAACGAACGACAATAGACAATCGACTTTTCACGCTCCTGCTGCAATATTCGGAATGTGGACTGAGTCGACGGAAATTTCCGGCAAAATCAGGATACCACCAGAATCAAAGAAGTCTGCTTAAAGGCATTTCATTACAACGAACGACAGTAGAAAATCGACCTTTCACGGTCCTGCTGCAGCATTCCGAATATGGACTGAGTCGACGGAAATTTACCGCAAAATCACGATACCACCAGAATCAAAGAAGTCTGCTTAAAGGCATTTCATTGCAAAGAACGACAGCAGAAAAACGACCATTCACGGTCCTCCTGCAATATTCGGAATATGGACTGAGTTGACGGAAAATTCCGGCAAAATCAGGATACCACCAAAATCCCAGGCCTCTCCTAAAATGCATTTCAGTGCAAGGAACAACAGTAGAAAATCGACCTTTCACGCTCCTGCTGCAATATTCGGAATGTGGACTGAGTCGACGGAACTTTACCGCAAAATCAGGATACCACCAGAATCAAAGAACTCTCCTAAAATGCATTTCAGTGCAAGGAACAACAGTAGAAAATCGACCTTTCACGCTCCTGCTACAGCATTGCGAATATGGACTGAGTCGACGGAAATTTACGGCAAAATCAGGATCCCACCAGAATCCCAGAACCCTGCTAAAATGCTTTTCAGTGCAACGAACGCCACTATAAAATCGACTTTTCACGCTCCTGCTGCAATATTTGGAAAATGGACTGAGTCGACAGAAATTTACGGCAAAATCAGGATAAAAACCAGAATCCCAGAACCCTGCGAAAATGCATTTCAGTGCAAAGAACGACAGTAAAAATCGACTTTTCACGCTCCTGCTGCAATATTCGGAACATGGACTGAGTCGACGGAAATTTACGGCAAAATCAGGATCCCACCAGAATCCCAGAACCCTGCTAAAATGCATTTCAGTGCAACGAAGGCCACTAGAAAATCGACTTTTCACGCTCCTGCTGCAATATTCGGAATATGGACTGAGTCGACGAAAATTTCCAGCAAAACTGAGATCCCACCAGAATCGTAGAACTCTGCTAAAACGCATTTCAGTGCAACGAACGACAGTAGAAAATCGACCTTTCACGGTCCTGCTGCAATATTCGGAATGTGGACTGAGTCGACGGAAATTTCCGGCAAAATCAGGATACCACGAGAATCAAAGAACTCTGCTAAAATGCAAGACAGAGCAACGAACAACAGTAGAAAAACGACCATTCACGGTCCTCCTGCAATATTCGGAATATGGACTGAGTCGACGAAAATTTCCGGCAAAACTGAGATCCCACCAGAATCGCAGAACTCTGCTAAAACGCATTTCAGTGCAACGAACGACAGTAGAAAATCGACCTCTCAAGCTCCTGCTGCAATATTCGGAATGTGGACTGAGTCGACGGAAATTTACGGCAAAACGAAAACCCCAACAGAATCCTAGAACTCTGCTAAAATTCAAGTAAGTTCAAAGAACGCCACTAGAAAATCGACTTTTCACGCTCCTGCTGCAATATTCGGAATATGGACTGAATCGACAGACATTTACGGCAAAATCAGGATAAAAACCAGATTCCCAGAACTCTGCTAAAATGCAAGAGAGTGCTACGAACAGTAGTAGAAAATCGACCTTTCACGGTCCTGCTGCAATATTCGGAATGTGGACTGAGTCGACGGAAATTTACGGCAAAATCAGGATACCACTAGAATAACAAAAGTCGGCTAAAACGCATTTCAGTGCAACGAACGACAGTAGAAAATCGACCTTTCACGGTCCTGCTGCAGCATTCCGAATATGGACTGAGTCGACG